>CATIWR010165659.1:0-48066 GCA_949677035.1 Omphalea diandra | reverse complement strand
TATATATATATATTCACTTTTCACTTCTAAGCTCTCTTATTAATCGATAAGTAAGAATTTGAAGTAGAGGAAAATATCTTTATATTATCTTGAAAATATTTTTTTAAAAAAAATCATAGTTTGAATCTTCAATTTTTTAATGAGACATTTAATCAATCAACTGTTAGATATGCCTCATTTTCATTTGTAAATTTTTCTTATCCCTCTTACACTTTGTTTCTATATCATTAAATTATTTAGTATGAATACAACCTTTTTTTTTTTTTTTTTGCATTGGACCGAAATCCTTTTAAATTTTGTAATTGACTGTTATATTAGACTATATTTGTTCTATAAATCATTGGTTGCTTTACTAATTAATTGTCATGAACATAAATATAATTTTAATTTTTTTAATTTGTTATCCACCTCAAAGAAAGTTGAAAAGATTTTATTCATACTGAACTAATGCTCAGTGTTTAGATTTCATATTAAATATACAGAGATGATATTATTGATAACAGCATAGGGAAAAAAATATATGTATCTTTTTTCTTTTTGAAGCTAAAAAAAAAAAAAAAAAAACAGTATTCTTTTGCTACGTATCCTGTAAGTAGGGTATGCAAACTGCATGATTAAAATAGAAATGTTTGACATTATTGGTAGCCAAGGAGCATGGCCATTGTATTGGATATTATATTCCCCACTTATATATCTTTTGGGATATTATAGTCTTTTTATACCAAAATAAAAGCTAACTGTAAAATTCTGTGATTCTAATGGCACAATATGGCTTAAGAGGCTCGTCAAAGATTGAAGTTGAGTCTCATGTTTCATTTCTAACATTGTTGTTGTTGTTTTTTTTTTTTTTTTGAAAATTTATAATCATTAATTTAATTATTATTTTACATATATCTGATTTTTTAACCAAATTTTAATATAATACTAATAATAATTATTCTATATAATATCTCTTAATAAAAATAATAATAATAATGGACACAGTATACTTGCTAATATCTAAAAAAAAAAGTCACTAACCACTAGGCAAATTATGCCATTACATTCATTATTAATGCAAAACAAGAAAAATGGAATTTTTGGTGTTTATTGTCATCCCTGAAAATCTATATTACATTATACAATTAGATACCAACAGACAAGTAGCGAAGTGAACAGGTCGGCCGCCTTAAAGTGTTTTTTGGTTTTATTATTCAAGATTCCCTATAAGAAAAAAACTGGCTTATTATCGACCAACTTTGAAAATGGTTGTTATAAAATGTTACTAGGGAAGAGTTTTTATACTGAATTTTTCAGTGACGTATTTAATAATTTTATTCAATAATATGGTTTAATAATAAATAATAGTTTCTATCTAATTTAATAGTATCTAATTTATTTAATTTAATGATAAATAATAATTTTTATCTAATCCAACAATAAATTATTAATTATAATATAATAATATAATAATGTGAACGACGTTATAATTTTTACTGAGTTTTTTACACAAATCATTAAAAATAAGTATTTATTGCGACGGATTAGAAATATCATAATTAATGACATAAAAGATTTGTTTGATTTAATGTTTTTAAAACCGAACCAATAAGTGAATCAGTCAACTGACTGATTTTGTGGGTTGATTGACTTAGTTCAATTGATTTAATAATAAATAAAATTCACAAAATTATTATTAAAATAATTTTTAAAAAATTAAAATAATACTAAAAAAATATGAAAATTACCTTGGAAACTGAAACACATATAATCAAACCGATTACTGGTCCGATTCTCAATTTTACCAGTCCGGTAACAATAGTTTGATTTAGCGACAGTACCGAATAATTAGCAATCAACAATCAACAAATAATTAATATAAAGCATTTATTAATTTAATGATTGAAGGTGAGTTAGACTACAAAATAAAAAAAAATTATATTTTAATAATTTATATAAATTACAAATTGATATAATGATAAATATAAGGCTAATACTAATAAAAAGATTTAAATATCAATTTTATATTTGAAATGCTAGAAAAATTAGTTTTCATTATTTAATTATGTTAAATATAAACACTGATTGCTAAATTAAAACATTAAAAGCAGATATTTATCAAATTCTTTTTTTTAGTATTTGAATGCTTAATTGCTGGACCTTAATAAGCAAAGGCCAAATCAACTAGATATTAATTCTTATCGCTATACTTAAAATTAATTTCTGCCCTTGAAATTACTTGGTTTCTCATCTGCTTTTCAATTTTACTCGCTCATCCATTATGCTTTATTATCTTATACAGAACAAACGAATCAAACGTGAAAATGTTACTCATTTGCCCTAAATTATTTTTTGGACTTTTTTTTTTTCTAATTTCTCTCAATCTGATAGATGCAATAGAAAATTACTATCTTATATCAAGGAGGTTGGCCGCCGCTAAATCTCCTACTACATAGCTACCGAGGTGAGCCACCGTGTCTCCGTCGCGAACGCCGCATTCTATCTTCTACTTTTTCTCCAAAATTATAAGATTTTTTTTTCTTGTAGTGATTTTTGAATTGGCTTGAAAGCTTTAGAGATTATAGGGTATGCATGAATAATTTTCTTTGCTTTTAATAATATCAATATACTAAAAAAAAGTTGCATTATGTTTATGTTGATTGTTTTAGTATTTTTTTCAAAGCTTGCATGAGAGTGAATTATAAAGAACTAAAGAATATAATATAAGTAAGATTAATCAATTAACTTCATTTTCATTTACTTCTAAATCTCTCTCTAGATATATATTGCCATAAATAATAGAGCTTTTTTTTTTTTTTTTGTGCTTTATAAGGAGTTTTATGTTTCGGATGTTGTTTGTTTGTGACATATTTAATTAACTGATTTCCTAGTTAGGTGTAGTTTCCTATTATTAGATTTTTTTTTATTTTATTTGTTTGATATAAAAAAGATAGTTTAATCATGAATAATATTTTTAGAGACACAACATATCACCGCAAAAAAAAAAAAAGTCATTATATTAGGTTCAAATCTTTTTATTAGTAGAGGTGATAAATAAATTTACATATTCAAAATAAGATCATTTTGGAAATTTATGTTATTCATATGGATTTAGTTTAAGTTGTGAGTCATCATTCAGATCAAACTATAAAATACATTTTTAATAAATTTGTGAATTAATTTTAAATAAAAAACAAATTTCTAATAAATTTTTGAATTAATTTAAAATAAAAAATCGAATCAAATTGAATACTTTAACTTGAAATTGAATCGACTTATAAATTTTAATTCATAACATAGATTTTTCTAAAATATTTTGACCCCTTAAATTTATTTAAATTTTATTAAAACTAATAAAATTCAAATTAATAGAATTGAATTGAGATGAAAATTTGTCATCTCAATCAACTAGTCAGTTTTAGGCATAATTGCCTATTGATTCCAAGGATCAAATTGTTTTTCTTTTACATTATATGTGGGAAATAAATTAAGAAGAAAAGAAAATAAAAAAAGAAAATAAACTTTATTTTCCTTTATCGTGTTTAGATAAAAAAGAGAAAAAAAAATATATTTATTTTTCATTATTTGCAAAGTAAAATATAAAAAAAGAAAATTATTTTCTCATATCTTTCCTATTTTTTATTTATTTAAGAAAATAAATAATATCTACTTACTTTTACAAATTAGAGAGAACATAGACATAGACAAAATTTCAAATCACTTATATTTGCTCTTTATTTTGGAGAGAAAATAAATAGGTAAAATAAATGATATTTTTTTTCTCTTGTATTTTTCTTCTCTTCTCAAACAAAGGAAAATTTTAATTCTCTTATTTTTTTTTCTTATTTTACATTTTTTTATTTCCCTCTCTTGTAAACATAGGGTTAGAAAATGACAAGTTAACATTTTGTTTAGTTTTTTTTATATTATTTTGAGATTATATTTTAAACATTAAAAATTTTAATAAATTCACTGATAATGATGATTATCAATGGTTAAGAATTGGTCAATAATAAAAAGTACTCATCATTAGTCATCTCCAGCGATGCGGTAGCAAGAACACGACATTGAAATTCACACACCACCATGTGAAAAGATCCTTGCGTTCTTTGTTTGATTCCATACCTAATTTCAGTTATATCATCATTATTCTGGCCCCTTCTAGCCTGTGGTGTGGTGCCATATGCATTCTCCGGTGCAGGCCCCATCGGCAACTATAATTTGAAGATAAATAGTTTTTTTTTTTTTAAAAAAATTTTTTGAGAAAGAAGATAAATACTTAAGTACCAATTATTTCATTTATCTAAACATAAAGAGGAGAATACTCCTTGTGTGAATAGCGGTTTGTTAGCTCAAGCAAGAAGGAGACTTTCTTCCAGTGCCGCAAATTGTGTCTTTTGGATCAGTAAAATGGCAAATAAGCCTGCTATATGGCTGTCAAGAGCTATTGTTAGAGGGAGTCTTCTTTTGCTTGGGTTTCTAATCCCCCTTACGATCTTGTAAATATGTTAAACTCTGTTTCTTTGCCTCTTTTATGAAAGTTTTTATCTCTGTTCAAAAAAAAAAACATGGGGCCAACATTTTCAGTTGGTTCTTAGGGCATCATTTCTATTATTGTTTAATGTCTTTTTCCTCCATACTAAAACCATAAGAAGAACTAAATAAATTGCGACATCATGTTACTTGTAATATTAGATAAAGAATGTTACATCATGTTACTTGTAATGTTTTTTTTTTTTTTAATTGGTAGTCTGGATTTATGTCGCAGAATGATTTGGTAGTTTACTGGACTCAAATATGCATGGAGTTGTAGAAAACTTGAATTAATCTGAATAAAATTACTTAAAATTTTGTTAAATTTGATTTGATCTGTTTTAATGGTATTTGATCTTAATTCATATGATTTGAATTAAAATAATTCAAATTTGATCTGATTTGAAATTATTGAAACTTTTATAATTAAAATAATATATTTTATTTAAAAAATTAAAATTATAAATGATTTAATTCAATTTAATATAAAAATTAAAAAAATAATATGATACTCACTAAAATCGTTGATATATCTTGATGTAATGAATAACTTAAACCTGTGTATAATCTAAAGTATTTTCACTTAAAAATATTCAAACTTAAAACGAATGAATCTGGTTGATCCATTTACCACTTCAATTATTTTAAGGCTCACAATTAACTTATCAAATAAAATTATTTTAAAGATGCTTATACTAACACTCTCCAAATAATTTTTAGGACTTCCATATTGTTCGTTATCATTTGGATTTTGATTATAAGATCACTTAAAAAAGGAATATATTCAGTCCCTATGATGGTTGAGTCTGATGCGCTAAGTTATCGCTCATGCTTAGATGACTGCAAGGCTCACTTGTGTGACTTGTGCCTCCTAGTTTTCTTTATATTGCTTTGACTTTGATTTAATAGAGTAATGTTCCTTTTTCTGTTGAAAAATATATATATACCCAAAAAATACTATGAAATGTATATGTAAAAGAAAAAAAAAAGAGCGACCGACTCTTTATAATTGGAGATAGTTTTAATCTAACTTAAAAATATGATTCAAAGAGATTAAAATTTACTGCAATTTTAAAAATTTCAGAGTTAAACTCAACTCGTTGGATTGCTGGAATTTTAATTGAATTTGATTCAATTAAAATGATTGAACTTATTTCAGAATTTTAAAAATATTTTATTTATTTTAACAAGTCAAATTATGAGTGATTTTATTCAAAATTTAAACAAAAACGGTTACATATTTTATGTGATGAGTAGCTCAAATGTACTCATAATTTAAAATAATATAATTTGAATCTCACCCAATCTGATTTTATATTTTTGCCAATGGTATCTATAGAAACAATATATAATACGAGGCTAATTGCTACAGGAATTTTTTAGGGTGATTTTGCATTTCTCTTCAATTAAGCGTTCAAATATTACGTGGTGGCATTTTGGTCATTTCGTGCAATCTTTTGTCATATTTGGGTTTTTCAACTTCTATAATTTGGGACAAAACGATAGCTGATATTTTTCCTACTCGAGTTTCCCAACTTCTATGATCTGAGACAAAACGACAACGTTTTCTAATGTGCGCACTTTGGTCATTTAATATGCTAGTTTGTGTGGCCCTTTGTGAAGGTTGCATATCTTTTAAATTAGAGAGTTTAATCCATAATAGAGATTTTGACACATTTGAATTTTGGCCTAGCCATTGAATTCTTCCATTACAGTCAATTTAATAATGCATTTTAATCAATTTGAATTTAGCCCATCCATTTGACTACCCATTTTATCATATGATTACTTTACTAAGAAGCATATTGTTGCTTATTATTGTTATGTTACACTGATACTTTGTGGATTCGGGTGAAATTTTTTCAAAACTAATTGTTTTCTAGTCCCATTTTTGCCTTTTTACCTCCATGTTTCTATAAAACTACCTTACTTCCCGCAAGTTAATTTTGAGAAAATATTAAAAGCAATGTTAACAAATTATGGCAAACCCATCTAGAGGCAAAAAAAATATACAAGCAATAGAAATTTTATAATTAAAATTTTTAGTAGAATAAAATAAAATAAAGCATTCTATTAAAATGTTAGATATATATTCTATTAAAATTTTATGTTAAATATTCTATTAAATAAATAAATTTTTGTGAAGAGAAAATTTAACAAAAATAATAAATTAGATAAATATTTATCATCGAATTAATTATTCTAAGTGAATTATGTAGTTCAACGAAAAAAGAAAATCAAAAAATAATAAATAAAAGGATAAAAAAGACTTAATGTAATCTAATTTTATGTGTTGTCAATTAACTACATTACTATATTTCCATATTATGCCATGAGTATTTTTTTTTTAATATATTGTTCCATCTATCAATTTTTTACTTCCAAGCACAATCATACATAAATAAAAAAAAATTGTATTCTACTTATTTAGTCAACTCCTATTCCTCTAGGCCTAGATCATGGATTGCTTTCTCAAGATTTTATGTGCCAAGAGTTTTATATTATTTATAAAAGATATTAGATTAATGATTGACATGGTATAATAACTCATTTATTTTTATTATTTATAAATAATGTTATTATAACTATTATGTTTTTAGTATTATAATATTTTATAAATTTCAAATTTTCTCAATTATTAATATTATTATGCTTTTATTATCCAACAAAGTGCGAGTATTCGACCTAGTTTATAATAAAGAAAACATTTCATGTTACTATTTTTCGTTAAGAAAAAGCATTGCTATTATGGTGAATAGACCAAAAAAAGTATTTTTCTTTTTCTTTTTAATTAAAAATTTTTGCTTTTTTTGATTAGAAATTTAATTGCTTTTTTTTATTAGAAATTTAATCAAATTCAATTATGTATAAAAGTATTGTTCCACTCCCATCTATTCAATTGATCAGTAAGATAAAGAGTGAATTTTATTTTTATTTTTATTTTTTCCTTTTTGCTCTTCCTTCCGCCTTCATTTTGTCCTTATGATACATTTTCAAAAGAAAAAAAAAAAAAAAAGAAGCATTATAGTCTATATAAGCATTAAAAAATTGCATGTGGCTGCGGAAAACTAAACAGCAGCAAAAAAAATATTTAATTGAAATTATGAGTTTCCTATAACACTTGAATTAATTTTGTTTTTCTATTCAATTAAACGCAATACTAGTTTAGGTCGACGTTAATAAAATCATTAGTGTTATAATTTAGGGTGTATTTGGATGAAAAGAGTAATGAATGTAGATAGAAGGATAAGTGAGCAAGTCATATTTTTTTTTCTAATTTTATCAGATAAAAAATTTTAATTGGAAATCGAAAATTGAAAAAAAAAAAAAAGAAGCTTATCTTTCTTTAGTTTCTAAAACTTATAATTCCTTATATTCAAATTAAAAGAAAAAAGGAAAAAAAATAATTAACTCAATAAAAGCAGGTCAGCTCTAGCTTATATAGAATGAGTTACTTCACCCACCTACATTACATAATAATCCTTAATTTTTTTTTATGTGTTTAATACACTCATTATATTTATAAAATGACTCTATACAAATTTTTAGAATCTCATATATTTGTTAAAATCTAAGTTATGAATTCACTCAAATTATTAAGTGTTGTTGTGAATTATGCACTTTTTAAATCTTAAATCTTGTTTTTATTTTTATTTTTAAATAATTAGTCTAAAGTTAGTTATAAGTTTACTGATTTCAAAAAGATAAATAAATAAAGTTTCTAAAAGATAAATTACTAAAACACACGCACTCTCTCTCTCTCTATATATATGTATATATATTCAATGAATTCTCTTATTGATCCCGTATTAATAACTTGATAGAGTTGAATTAGCCCAAAAAATATATTAAATACAAATTAAAAAAAAAACCTTTTACTATTCACCGCATAAAAAATATGAGAGTTGATAAATGAAGTTAGTCATATTTGATTTTGACCAAGTGATAGGAATTTTTTTAGCCTATATTTTTAAGTTAGGAATTAAGAACGTTTCCTATTTTCTGAGTATATTTATCCTGAAATAAGTTAATTTATATCTCATTTATATTTGCAGGAGAATCTTTTAAAAAAGAGTTGTTTCAGCAATGTTGCATGAGTTGTTGCGCAATTGGACTATACAAAGATACAAAGTTCACCATTCGGTAATGTAGGATCGCAGCACCAGTTAAGTGCATGGCCAGTTGTATAAATCACGCATCGGGCAATGCAAATCAGTCAGAATAGATTACAAAACATAAGAAGAGAGTTCATTTTTAAATAGAAAAAAGACCTAGTTTGAGGTCATTCGAGGCAGATAAGAAGTAGTTTTAGAGAGAAGAATTTGAATATAGATCTACTCAAAATTTGTGAGAAAAATTTAAATGGATTCAGAGAGTTTCTTAGATTTATTATTTAAGGCAAGATTATTCTTTTTAGGGATTCTTTTTCTAATCAATGGGTTTTTTCAATTTTGTTTCATCTTCTACTTTTATAATGAACTAATTCTTTTATTCTAAGGATTAGGGCGAGAGCCCAACAATTTTTATGATTGTATAAAGAGATTATATTTCAAAAGTGTTGAGTTTCCTTAATTTAATATGTTTGAGTTTAGTTTATTTGAATGTATGATGACCACATATATTTAAAGATTGAGATTCTAGATCATAGAGCAAAAGTGGAAGTCTAGAGTTAGTCATAACACATTGAACTTGAGAATTAATATCACCAGAGATTTTCAAGGGATATTTATAGAAATTAATGCATTATTATTGAGTTTTGTAACCACATAAGTAGGCATAATCTCAGAGGTAATGGATCTAATTTTACTTGAGAAAGATTATTGGGCAATCGATGAAACTTATCTTTAAGGATAATTCATTCATTTGAGAAATAGAATTATTTCTGTAATTGTAGAAGTGTCTTGGTGTAATCTGAATTCCCTGAAAATTATTTTACATAAGAGTTTTTTTCATTTAAATTATGTTTTAATTTATTTTAGAATTTCATATTTTTTAGATTTATTATTAAATCATTATTCAGTTGCTAGATAATAATAATTTTAATTCTTTGGTACGTGTGAAAATTAGATTTTGTGGGAACAATCTCTACTCTTCAGTATACTATTTAAAGCTATTTGTGCACTTACAAGAGTTTTGCGCACAACAAGTTTTGAACGCCATTGTCGGGGACTGATTTTTCATAATATCAGTTTTAATTGATCTAGTATTTAATTATGCATTTTAAGAATTTTGGTGATTCTAATTGTGTTTATTTCCTTTGATAGGTGATACGATCCGAGGCCAAACACCTATAGATCGAATAGGCAAGTGCACTTATCGAGTATAATATAGCGTAAAAGTATCGAGTGTCGATTTTTCAATGACTAAAAATACTAATATTAGCTATTTTTCTATTATTTAACCAGTAAATTTAAGTAATTTAATTAACTAGTTAAAAATTAAAATAAATTAATTTGACAAACTAGAATAATGAAAATATGAAGTAGAGAGAAAAATGTGACCAATATGACAAATGACACTCAAGTATTGAATCTCCCTGAAACTTGTTAAGAAATTAATTTTTCAACAATATAATCTAATTCAATATTTATGGAACCGTGAAAATTCATATAATCTAATTCAATATTTATGGAACCGTGAAAATTCCTTTAGCATGTTAAAGTTCTTTTCAATATTATTAACATCTAATTCTATGTTGATTAATTGAAATCTCTTCCTAATTAAAATCTCCTAAAATTGCATTATAGTTCTTTGAATTTCACTATTATGTTTGAACTTAATCCAGAGGATTTATGTTATCTTATCTCTAGGGGTATATGCAACTCATTTCAATTGTGCTAAATCTATTCAACAACTTGATTTCTCAATCTAAGTTTAAAGAATTGTAAAACAATAATTAATATTCCGAACATATCAATTTAAGGAAATAAAAAGCAAATACAATTGAATTCCATAAATAATAAAAAGATTGTATTATCTAAAAAAAAAAAAAATCACAATTCAAAACTCATCTTAGGGTTCATCATATCCAAGTGTCTCACTAATTTAGTTCATAATGAAATTACTAGCCGACATCAAAATAAAAAGAAAATAAAATAGAAAAGTTTTCACGATAAAACACTTGTAGTCTTTTATTTTCTTCAAACTTGATGGATGACCAATAATTCTTCTCTTGTGGACAACTTTTTTTCCAGAAAAATAAAAATAACAAAAGACTTTTCTCTAAAAAAATAAAATAAACAAAAACTCTCTCCAAAAAATAATAACTATATAGAACAAAAACTTTATAAACTCTCTCTAGAAAAAATAATGATCATAAACAAAAACTTCATCCTCTATTTATAATCTCCTATTTCTCTTCAAAATAGGAAAAACATCATCCTCCACCAATTAGGAATAATAATTAATCTTTCTTTTTTTTGTAACAGGAGCCGGTGAAGTTTTTCCAAAAATCTGCTACTTGTGTTAGGAAGGGACTGAAATTTTGTCTGAAATAATATCAAAACTGGTCCCTAGATTGTCAAACTTCTGTTTGCTCTTTGAACTTCTGAAATTGTACAATTTCACCCATAAAACTCTTATAATTCATTAATCAACTCAATTTCTAGGATTTCCTATAAATTCTCAAAATAATTGCCAAAAATAAGACATTATATGATATTTTTCTCCTAAATTAGACTCAATTAACAATAAAACTAACCCTAAAAATACTTAAAAATAAAGAACTATCAATGGGTTAATCTTTTGGTGTATACGATGATCGAAAAGTTTACAGTTATTTGAACTTGATCTTAAAATTGAGCATACGTTTCGCATCCGAAGGCGCATCTAACTACAGAATAAGAATTCACAGAGAACAACCATGGTTGATGACATTGAAGGAGAAAGAAAGGTGAATGAAAAAGAAATAAATGGAGGAGACAAAAACAGATAGCCAAGAGTATTGCGGGATTTTGCTATGCCTCGAAATTAGGAAACACAATCAAGCATATTAAGACCACTTGTCACCCACAATAACTTTGAAATTAAACCGACAATCATACAGATGGTATAGTAAAATACATTTGGGGGTGAAGTTGCCGAAAACCAAACGCCCATATTTCTACCTTCTTGGAAATCTATGCAACTTTCAAAATCAATGGAGTGAGCTTTGATGCTATTAGATTGTGATTGTTCCTTTTTCCTTTACTAGACAAGACAAAAAGATGGTTGAACTCCATGACACCTAATTTATTTGCTTCTTGGGAAGCATTGTTTTGGGCATTCTTAGCAAAATCTTTTTCATCTGGCAAAATTGCACAGATGATACTTGCAATTACTAGCTTATAGCAAGAATCGGGTGAGACATTGTATAAAACATGAGAGAGTTTTAAGGAGTTACAGAGGAAATGTCCACATCCTAGCCTGTCGAACTGGTTGTTAGTCCAAACATTTTACAATGGGCTTAATTATTCGGTGCATATTACCCTTGATGCTGCAGCTGGAGGTGCATTAATGAGAAAATCAATTGATAATGCTTATGCTTTATTGAAAGAAATGACCTTGACCCATTACCAGTGGGCCAAAAGAGGAGTCAGCAAGAATGTTGCAGGTATCCATGATATTGATGCTTACATCATGCTTCATGCTAAAGTAGATGTCCTTGCAAAGAAACTTGATGGAGTGAGTGTGCATGCTATTATCACACCAATGATATGTGGTGAAGAACACTTGAGTAATGCTTGTCAATTAGGTAGTCCTTTTGCTCGAAACTCTGTAGAGCCTGTACATTGTGTGAAAAATATGAAAATTGATAAATGAGACCTCTGCATAAATTATAAAATTAGTGTTATTTGAGTTTGACTAAGCAAATACAAATAAAACACTATACGTTAGACATATATATCTAATAACTAATGCTAAAAATTATTAATATCCTTAGATATTTATCGGTAGAACATTATAACTAAAGAATTGTATATACCATTTTTGGTTTCTTCTGACGTAAACTTATAATGATAGTGCATTTTACAGTCATTTTGATATGGATTGCAACAAAATAATATATATATGATTGGGCGAGTGAAGCTCGATTTAATTAGAAAATATGATACTTTATATTCAGTTCCAATTCGATCAATTTAAATTTATTCTCAAATATAACTTGATAAAACTCCAAGGCTAATTCATACAAATAAAGTTAATTGAAGATTTCATAAAATAAATAAGTAATTATTTTCTACTTAATATAATTGTACAATTAAATATTTCTTTAATAGAGATGATAAATTTTCTTTTTGTTTAAAATGAAATTGTTAAAGTTTAAACTCCTAAATTTTTAAAGTATAAGATACACACTTGTCATTTTAGAGAAAAATGGAGGATAATGAAACAAATTTTGTATGATCTAAAATTGCCAACACAAATCAAATTATACCATATTAATATAAATAATTCGAATATAAAAGCTTTAAAATCTTAAAGTAAAATGTGACTTGATTCATTCATCAACCCAAATATAATATATTAATATTGATGTAAAGTGACTTGAGTTCGCTCATGATAAA
Organism: Omphalea diandra; assembly: GCA_949677035.1. Taxonomy (NCBI): domain Eukaryota; kingdom Viridiplantae; phylum Streptophyta; class Magnoliopsida; order Malpighiales; family Euphorbiaceae; genus Omphalea; species Omphalea diandra. Next base: position 35,008 of record CATIWR010165659.1, on the reverse strand, counting down.
TTTTTTTAAATTTTTATAGAAAATATTTATTTAATTAAAAAACTAAAATTATAAGAAATTCAACTAATTTGAAATTTAAAAATTTATTGATCCAAAATCTTTTCTATAAATGAATAATCAAAACTCACTCATAATATAAAGTACCTAATCTAAATCCACCTTCCCTGAAAAAGCCTGATTTTTATGAAATTCACTTGGCTTCAAAAATAATACTATATATAGTGGTGGAATTAAAAAGTAATTTTAGGGGGACTGGCGACCAATGATGCCGAGAAGGAAGGAGGAGGAAGAAAAGATGAATGGGAAGAAGAGAGAGGAAGAAATTTGTTTGGGACGGAGGAGGGGACTGTCAAGAGAGAGGATGGAGTCATGTTGTGTAAGGAAGGGGTTTGTATTTTTATTTTTTTTGGCTAATCAAAACGACATTGTTTTTATCATATTAAAAAAGTAATAATAATAAACCAAAAGAAGAGAACTTCTTCTTTTTCATCAACGCCCTTCTTTCTTTCCTTTATCATCGGCTATGCTAGCAACAGAAGAGCAAGAGCTCCTGCTCCACGTTTAGAGGAAATTTCAGTCCACACTAGCTCTTTTAGTTTCTTCATTATATATATATATATATATATATAGAGAGAGAGAGAGAGACAGAGAGACAGAGAGAGAGACAGAGAGATTCACACACAGTAAAACCTTTACATAGTCATATTTTTAGGATCATATTGATTTTATTACTATGAAGAGGATATAACTTAATAGAGGCATAGGTACTAAATTTTATACACTAAATATACGTTATTATATGGTCATTTGCTACAAGAAAAAAAGGAAAATAATTGGACTTTTTCTAACTCTAAATGCAACACGTCTATTTTGAAATTATTTATGAGCATGTTATTAATATTATTGGTGAAATAATAGCAAAAGAGGAGATTTGTATATTCCTAACACTATATAGATAAATATTAAGTCTTTTGAAATTAATTTGTATATTTCTAACACTACATATGTAAATATAATAATCTTATATTTATTTTATTTTTCAATGTATATACATGCTTTTGTTAATTAATTATATTAAAACATATATAAATAATGAAACTTATAGTATAACACTATCATTTTAAATCTTTAATGTAGCATAACAATTTTTTTAAAATATACATATATATAATTATATTACTGTGTAGAGACATTTTCTTAAGATAGAACTTTAAAAATTTATAACTTATTACCAGATAGAGTTTATTTTTATTTACAAATAGTCCAAGTTGAGATTACCATTTTTATGATTATGTGTAGGTTATTCCTATATAGAGTATTACTATGTAGAAATTTTACTATATATATATATATATATAGCAACTCGATCCAACCTAATAGAATACACAAATGAAAGAGGGCAGTTACATCCAAAATGTGGGCCTGCATAGTATAAGGCAAATTGGAATTAAGAAGCACTGCGGACCCGGTAAAGAGTCCATGGGAGCCACAAATTTGAGATTTTGATGGTATCAATTGTCACTCTCTCCTGTTTCAAGGTTAATCAAAGTAAGTATGCACTTGTTAATTTAATTCCATTATTAAGAAGGGAAACATTGTTTATTCTAATAAAATATTGTGATTAGGGATGCCACTAAATCAAGTTTGTGAATTGAATGATGGTTTATTATTTTTTATTCGTAATTGCTAACAGAGCGACTTAATAGCAGATTTTGTTGATGTATTTAAATATTCATATCATATAGCTGAATTAGTTTATTCTAAAAATCAAATCTGAGACAAAGAGTTTCGTTTCCAACAAGGCTGACCCATTTAGGGTCTGTCTTCAACTGGGGCTAACCCTAATAAATTGTGTACTTGACCTATTAATCATTTCATTAAAGAGCATCATCACTTGATAAAGGTGTAGAAATGGGTGGTCCAAATGTATGGGTAAGGGAACTAATTATAAAAGGAGACAAGTGCACGCAAATGAAAAATTGACAAATAGTGAAAGTTACTTGAAGAAAAATTTGCAAGCGACAACGTGGGCTTGGAAAATAATTTCACATAACATAATTGCTTATCTTTTGTGTTGAGGATAGGTTATCAATTAGCCACTCAATTCATGAATTCCCAAACGAACAATATGTCAACACTATATTGGGTGGGTTTGGAATTGTTGTCCGGTGTTAAAAAAAACAAATAACTTTTTTATTTAATTGATTGATTTTTTATTTTTATAAATTATTTTTGTTAAATTTGCTTCTAAAAAATATTAATTTCACTATTTTTAGAAAAATAATTTTGCAAAAAAAATAAAAAATTCGGTTTTTAAAAAATAATCTTAAACGAGCCCATAGCTTTTCTTGCTACACTAAATTTCAATCACTGAGCAGAAGAATTATTGTTTTTATTGAAGAGTGTTAAATATTTTTTGTATTATATATTATATGTGTTATCTTTTAACAGATAATAAATATTAAATAAATATATGATAACATATGTGCTTCAAAATATATCTTATGTTATTGTAATAAAAAAAATAATATAAAAAATAGTTAGCCTTGATCCGTTAATGGTGTTAGTGCCATAATTAGGGGTGAACTTGATCTATTCTAGTATGAGATTTTAAAAAACTTCGGAATCGGACCAAAGTTTTGGTCTCTCAAAAATAAAAGGATAGAGATCAACACCGTACATATTATTTTAAAGTATTGAAATCTAATTGAACTGAAAATCGGTTCGGTTCTTTGGTGGTAATCGATTTTTTATTTTCGACTCAATTCCAGTTCAGTCTTAAATTTATTTTTTTAAAAAAATTTGTAGTTACAATTATTTTAATTTATTTTATTCATATAAATTATCCTTTTAAATATTGTAAAATATATTATAATATAAAATTATTTATTTTGAATGCAAAAAATAATAAAAATATAACTTTATAATTATAAAAAGAATTATATCAAGTGATATTCGAGTGTTCAAATATATAAATATCTTTACAATATTTAATTTTTATATTTTTATTTAAATATATAATCTATATATGTATTAAATTAATATATAATCCTAAAATTATATTTAATCAATTTTTTAATTTGGTTCGGTTTTGATCTAATACTTAAAGAAGGATTGAAATTAAATTAATTTTAAATTAATATTGATTCGGTTTGGTTCGATTCCGATCCTTCTTTTATATTTTCAATCTGATACTTATTTCAATTCAATTTTTTATTCTATTCAAAAAATCCAAAAAATCATCCCCAATGGTACTAAAAATGAGTTAATATGGTCCGCACATCTCTCTATACTGTCAACGTTGTTAAATTTATGTGTCAATTGGAGATCTTACGTTTCATCAATCTTATGAGTAATTTTATTTTCTTTAAACTCAATCAGAAAATTAGTGATGAACCCGAGAAAAATAATTGATATAATTTATTTAACATACTTATTTTATTAAACATTTCATAAAGTATATCATAATATAAAATCTAATTGATTAGAAAGAAAATTTAACTATATAAAATTATTACTCCATTATTCATATAAAAGTTTTATTAATTGGATAAACATATATAAAAAATAATAATTTTTATTTAATTGATTGGACCTGTGAATAAACTTGAATTTGATTAAAACATGACAAATTATTTTTAATTTTAAACAATTTTTTGAAAAATCGTCTGAATTTTGAAGTCTTTTTTTTTTTGGAGAAATCGTCTTAATCATTGTAATTGTAAAAATCGCGTAGGCCTCCAAACTACCAAAGCTTTTAATAATACGAACTTTATCTTCGTTATTTTAGAATTGTCACTTGTAATTCTTCACTGCAAGTTAAGAGGACGGAATCAAAACTCAGAGCCATGAACAGAATCACAACCGTCACTGCGAGCCAGCTGTTGATGGGTAGCGCCTAGTAGTTAAGGACTCGATTACTGTTGGTTGGAAGTTCTTAATAATTGTATTTTAATCATTACAATGTGCAAATGTTCGACTGATGATTTGAATGTTCAGTATGGCCATCATAATTTGTGCGTTGTACGTCCAGTCATGTCAAACAGACCTAACATAAATTTTTGTTTTTTTATTAATTCACTTTTTGTGTATTTTCATATATAATGGAATATTTTACTTTATGGCAATTATGGGTTTTAGGAGAAATTGCAGGTTACTAGATCCTATCTATTAGTATGTATATATTGAAAAAAAAATAATAATTGCACGAAATTTATCGTTTTTGTTCTAATTTTTAATTTGAAAATAAATTTTCTTTAAATACAATTAGAGAATTACAAAAAAAAAAAAATGCATTATTAAATATGATTTAAGTAAAAAAAAAATAAACAAATTAAGTTTAAACAAAATGTGGATAAGATTTATACTCTTTTACATGCGAACGAAACCCATAAATTGAATTTTTGCTTTTGTGGAGAAAGCTACACTAAAGCGAAGCGGACCAAAGATCAATTAGAGCTTAGACTTTGGCAACATATCAATCAAAAGGCTGTCCACCCTAATAAGTTTGATCAATTAAAGCGTGACTGTAATATTAAATCAAGCAGAGAAAGACATATTTACCTTTCTTTTTCATCTTTTAGGAAAATCAAATAAAACGACCTCACAACTTAGATGGGGAGCAGCCTAACACATTTCATTTGGCTATAATATGACAATTAAATCCAAATCAACTTCAAAGAGTCCCGTAGCTAGAGCTTGCCTCACTACACTTTCTTTTTTTTAGTTCATACTTGTTAAAGTCTTTGTCGCATTTGCTCTAGCGCCTTCTCATTGTTAGGAAAACTATAACATCTGTACAATTGTTAAACGTGCCTTAGAACATGCAATTACATGGTCTCTTGCCGATTGTGCATGGGAGTTATTGTTAGATGAGAAGTTAGAGTGACAAGTCTCTATATGTTAGATTAACTTTGGTATCATTTTCAAACTGTTGAATGAATCATCTAACTCACATTATAAATATATAATTTTCCTCGGGAAATTAGGTCATTAGTGATGGATGAGGAGGAAAGTAGTAAACAGAAAGGCAACATATGGCATACTCTCCTACCACTAAATTTCTTTTCTTATTATTTGTTTATAAATTACATCATTTTCCTTTCCTTTTCTTCTATTCAATGCATTATCTAATACATTGGTGCAATGAATTATTGTGGCAACGAACATCGTACCTAATATTATATCATAAAATTATGATTCAGTATCTTATTATATCTTCTTTTTTATCTTTTGTTCCATCTTTCAAACGAGAGGAGAGAGGCTATCACTGTTAAGATCTTCTACGTCTTGCGTTGTGTTTGTGGGTCAAACACATCTCATTCTATTCTACTAATGCTAGGAATTCATCGCTCGCTAATAGAAATCTGCAGTAACAAAATGTTCAGTAGGGCTAGGAACCCTATTGGCAAGACCAAACGGACGAATACAAATATAATGTCAAGCAAATAAGACTGAATCAAAGGAAGAAGCTATCAAATATCAGATGGAAAGCTATCGAATATTAGATGGATAGGATGGAGACCTATTTCTTGGGATTGTTTCGCCAGTTGCGTTAGGGGCGGACATACGTTGGAGCAAATAGAGCTCAGATTTTCAAAAATTTCTTATATAGAATATGCTTAGTATGTCTAATTTAAACTAAATCAAATTATATATCCTATATATTTATTTTAACATAGGCTTACAAATATAAGCTAAACGATCCATTAAAGTTTTACATATTTATTTTATAAAATTATTAATATTTAATTATTTATTCTTTATAATCCCACCTATGATACAAGTTTGACTTAATAATTAATATATTATTAAAAGTAAAAAAAACTCTTTTTTTAAATATTGTTGTTTTCACTTTTCTAAATCTCCATTTGCTCTTTTTTTTTTCACTTGTCCTAAAAATTCAATAAAATTGTCAAAAATCTATTACACTTGGAGATGAATTGATGAATGATTTTTTGATCACTTGTGTTGAGAAAAACATTAAATTCTATTGATGTTGAAAATATCAATCAAATATTTTAAATATGACATCTCGAAAAGAGTTATTATAATAAAATATAATTTTATCTAAATTATTATATTTTTTCATATATTTTATATTAAAATAAATATTATTAGTTTTATTATCAGCCCCACCCATTGTAAATCTTGCGTGTCCGCCACTGCTCTCAATAATTATGTTAGCCCACTTAATCGGGTCGATAGCAAGTAAACTCTCACCCACGGATGGCAACTGCTTCAGCCAAGCTCGACTCACTCGCCTTTGAGCAATGAGAATTTTTTCGAGTGATCCACTTTTGTTGTTCTGATTAGGGTGGGCATAGGGTTTGGTTGAACCTAAAATTGAACGGAGCCAATTGATTTAGTCTAGTTTAATTTGGTTCAACTTAAACTTTGGTTTTATATTATTTTTATTTTTAAAGAAATTTTAGTTAATTTGATTCAATTTGATTTTATTATAATATATATATATATATATATATATAAAGTTTTTAAATAATATAATTTACTTGAAAAAATGATTTTAAAACAATTTAAAGAAAAGGTTAAGACTATGTAGAACTGAGTATTTTTGTTAAAAAAAAAAGAACCGAGTATTTAAAATTTATGTTTAGCTTGGTTTCTATAAAAATAGATTTTGGTTTCTTCAGAAAATACAAAAACGAAAACTGCAAGGTTGGGCTGTTTAGCTAGCGGTCAATGGAAACCAGCCCAACTGGAGAATTTTTAAAAGAAAAGTGATCAAATCTGGGTGGTCCATTATGTTGGTAATGGATCTATAATTGAGTCCAATTTTCATTCATCTGAGCCCAGTAGTAAAGGACAGTACTTGCTTTGCATCTTTGTTATTCTGATCTCAGTCCGAGTTTGGACTTGGAGGCTAATTATCAATTGTCCATTTCTCAAGAAGACTTGGGATTTGGCCCCTAATTTTGGAATTGTAAGAATCCAACCAAAAAGCCCATGCATTTTTTTAGCAAAAATACAAAAGTTCACCAGTGAATTACTAATGTACCCAGTAAATATTATGGTAATATGTATGATACTGTTGTTTTTGCTGTGTAAAATTTTAAATTATATATATAATTTATTAATTATTTATAATAATTTTATTAAAATAAATAATTATTTAAAATGATAAATAATGACATATATTCATAAAATTATTTTTGAAATATTTAAAATTTATTTTTTGAAATAACTACAAACACAACGGCTAGTATCATAGGGAAATATAATGAGGAAATTAAGTAATGATTTTCTTTTTTTTTTATTTTAATATCATATTGGGCTTGTTAGTGTGAAGTATTGTTCCCAACAACATATCCACAGAAAATAAATGTTATAATAAGGGCAAAAAAGAACAATTATTTCCTATCACACCAAATGCAATACAAAATAATAATAATAATAATTTGTTTTTAAGATTCCTTTTTCACTTTATTTACTCCTACTGCAGTGGGCCCAGTCCCTTGTTTTTGACCTCTAATATGTGCATGTTCATGCAAGCTGTCATCATTTTCTGCATCATCCTCCACCCAGTCACCTGCCTCCATAGACTGTTGATAATATCGAACGGCTACAAACATCATGAACACTGCAACATGGTATATAAAACCACCTAGTAATTATGCATTTTAGTGAATAAAAATTAATTTGAAATGACGAAAGTGTCCTCACCTGCCCAAACCCGAGCAACCATAGTAGACAAGTTCCATACGAGGGTAAAGATGGCCAAAGCTACAGCCTTCTTGTAGGAGCATGAATCCCATGCATCTCGGAACCGTCGCAGCCAAAATTTAGCTTCATGTCCATTGCACATTATGATTAGGATCCCAAGGTCTTAGAACATTTTTCATAGTAATAATTTTTTTTTTTAAAGCCCAATACATCAAATTGCAACAACTTTTTTTGAAGAATCTGTCAAATATATTAATATGAAATCAATAAATAAATAATGAAATGATATTAAAGTAATTTGTAAGATTATAAAGTTACAAATTTTTCTTTTTCAAAATTAAGAAAATCCTAATAAACTATAAAGATGGAGGTAATGATAATTAGATTGGGGTTCTATAGATGTGATGCAATTTAGTTTTTAATTGGATCCGCTGGTTTGGTTGGCCTCATTAGCATCCGATATTAGGGATAATTAAAAATCATGATAGTAATGGACTTAGGATTCTAACGAGAAACCCACTTTCTGCGGCACACGACAGATCTGCCCTATGATCAATGGTGAGGGACCATCGTCAACAAGAGCCGTTGCCAGACCTTTATTGTCTCCGTGGGCCCCGATAGATAGGTGAAAGTGTACAGCAACCCGTGTGGTGTAACGGTACAGAATTATAACAAAATAACAAAGAATGCAACCAGACAAAAGGGCAATAATAAAAAAAAATGAAGAGTTTTACCGCAAGCAGTTAACTGTGTTGCGTAGGAAGAGCAAACTCTTGGAACAGTGAAAACTCCAAAAAAGCCTGAGCCACATTTACCACGAACAGTTAAAAAGTGAAAACAACTACACCAGCGTCAATGTTTCAGTGCAAACTATAGCGTGAAAAAAAAAAAAATTGCAGGAAATTAATTTCACAATACCCATTGCCTTTTATTACTTATCAAAAAAATATATATATCATTTTGCAACACATATATAAAGAAAATTTAAAAATATTACTCCACACGGTTGTGTGAAATTAATATTTTTAAATTTTCTTTTTAATTATCACTTGTATAAGAGTATATTATATTAAGATAATAATAAAAAATAAAAAAGGAGAAATAATTTTATCAAAATAACATATACTGTATCATACTATAAAAATTATGGTAAGCCTAATATTTTTCTCTGAAAATTTCCCCTCTATATAATTTTTTTTAAAATGCTGGTTTTTTTTTATAACAATGCTATTTGTCTCATCATTTTTTTTATATAATTTATGTGACTAATAGAAACTGGTCATTAAAACAAAAGATGTACTTTTAGAAGGAGATTCCAATGAATAAAAATGGTATTGTGTTAGGTAGACAACTTAACATGGTAAAAAGAATTGGAACAGGTAACATTTTCCATCTTTGGATCATCAGTTTATCATCATGGGATCGATTTAATGGCTACTAGTTCTGTGTGCATGTGGAGATTTCTTCTTAATTGATACATAGTGTCTTCCGATAAGAATAAGGATCGATTGGTTATGAAGTGATACAGTTGCAATAAGCTCTCTCTCCATTATACATAGTGTATTTATGTATCAGGCAATTATCTGTCCATGGTGCATCATAGCATATGCTCAGGTGAATTTTCTTTCTTTCTTTCTTTCTTTCTTTTTTTTTTTTTTTTCTGTTTTATGCATTTCACTGCTTATATAAAACAAAAAATAATAAAACAAACTCAATTTGGCCACTTTGTAATTCAGCATTCAATGGCCATCCAAATGAATAATAAAAAATAAAATTAACAAAGACACATACCCAGTTTGGCCATCTTCCATATGGTTATAGAGCTGCCACACCTGGCAAAAACAAACAGTAGTACTGCCATCTGCCATTACCAAAATTGATCAAACTTTTTGTATGTTTCTCAAAAGAAAAACGGAAGAAATTATGAACTAAAGTACAACAAGGGAAATTACCTTCATTGTAGTAGAAGGATCACCAGAAAAAAGGGCCCTAACTTTCAATAAGCACTCATTCAAGTAAGGTAGAACCACTTTTAGTAACCAAACCGCTTCTTCCTCACCAAGCACATAACTTGTATCCTCTATATCTATAACTCCCCTGGATTTACAATATTCCCAGAAAATAAAAACAGAGAAAGATAATAATGAGATTAATTTATCACATTTTTCTTAGCCTTAATTTCACTGACAATTGGTCTAGAGGCTTACCTGCAAATAAGTGATCTATACAAGAAAATTGCAGCAAGATAAACAAGACCCAGATAGGAAATCACAGAAATAAAGCTGCGGAAGAAAATGATCAAACAGAATTTCAGCTTTGGTCATGCTTTGAATAGTGGACTGAATAATAAATGAAAGAAATAAATAATAAACTAAAAGTCGACATTGAATGCACTGATTCTAGGATTTCTGACCTGACATTGAGATCCTTAGTATAAGAGGAAGAAATTATGATAAATGTACCAATTCCAAAGACAAATGCAGATCTCGATATGTCCCTCCACATCACTAAATCCACTGAAAAAAAAAGGGAAGAACTAGAACAATAATTAGGAAGATTTCACAGAGAAATTCAAAGGAATTCAACTTTCCCAAGAAATAAAATCTCACCTAGATTTTGCAGTTTATTATGAGTTTGAGGGAAATTTTGATATTCATTAGTAACTGGGACTGTAAACAAATGAAGAAAATAATCACACCCAATAATCCTAACAAAGGAAATAGCTCAGTGAACAATAAAATTCCAAGAAAATGAATCCTTACTTGAAGTGGGTTTTGCAAGATTTTGATAAATTTCTGCTCTCCTCAACACAGGAGCAGGCTGTTTATTCACAGTTGATGAAATGGGAGCTGTTCTGTTCCTAAATTCATAAACTTTCTTAGGCTTCTGTTGTTCTGGTATGCTAATTTCCACTTTCTCAGGGTTCGGTTGTTCTGGTATGCTAATTTCCACTTTCTTAGGCTTCTGCTGTTCTTGCACTGGTACTGCTTTTATTTCCACTTTGTCAGGCTTCTCTTCTTGAGGTTCTGTCATGTTAATTTCTTTAATTTCAAGGCTTTTTTTCTCAATCTCAATCTCCATTTCCTCATCCATTTCTTCCTCTTCTTCTAATTCTTCTTCCTCCGCCTCATCATCAGGATTGACATCGTCATAGTCATCATCTTGACCATCCACCAACAATTGAGAAGGTGGTGATTTGGCTTGTGCCCCATTGGCTTCACTTGTAGAAATGACTTTTTCTTGACACACACCAAATTCTTTGCAAGATTCCTCAGATCCATTGCCACCCTCCTCAATGTCAGGTGGATTCTTCTGAATTCCACTAGCAGAATCTTCTTCCACTGACTCATTCAAGATTTTCGCTGGCCCTGATTTTGCTTTGCTTTGCTGATCAATTGAGTTCCTTTCAATCACATTATTAACAACTGCAATATCTTTACCGCCAGACTGATTTGAAACATTAACAGAATCTGACTTAGACTTCCTTAGTTGAGTTTGGGTTTGAGGAGAACCACCTGTTTGATCAAGAACTTCCTTTATATCAGATCTAGGCTTCCTTATCTGAACAGGGCTTTTCTCGTTTCCATTAAGAATCTCCTTATTAACCTCAGATCTTCCTTTCTTGACCTGAATTGGGCTCTTATCAATTCCATCAACTGACAAACTAAGCTCTTTAATTCCATCAGATCTTCCTCCTCCTCTTCTTGAAGAAAGAAGTGAGCTTTTCTTGATTCCATCAGCGGAAACATTCAACTCTCTACACTGTTCCTCACAATTCTTGATTCCTCCTTTAGCTATCTGAATTGGGCCATCAAAGCTTTCAGACTTCCATGTCTTTCTCTTGGAAGCAGTAGCAGTAGAAGTAGAAGTTCCCCTATGGCCTCTCTTGTTTACCATTTTTTTTGAATTATCTGCAGTACTCTCTTCTGGGTTTCCTTCACCATTAAAAACCTTGAAAGCACCATCGAGTTTCATTCTGGTCTCCCAAACAGAACCAGCAGCAACACTAGTATTAACACCAGCTCTTCTTCTACTGACATCCATTGTTTTTTGACTTATTTTCCCCTTTTCAATCTTTTTCCTTTTTTCTTTTGTGATAATTGAGTACTAATGGGACATAGGTACTGCCAATGATAATGGATGATTGAGAAGAGTCTTTAAGCTCAAGCAATGCCGGTTGGTGATGTTGGGAATCACTTTTGCATCGCAAAGTAATAGAAAGAAAGAAAGAGAGGAGCAGAGAACAAATGAGTTTGTTGACTGTTACTTTGCCCTTTTTATTTATTTTTTTTTTTTCACGAACTATAAAATCTTGGTGGGGTTAAATGATTTGGGTTTGCATCTTGATTTAGAGGGTAATTTATTCCCTTACCCTTTTGTGTCGAAGGAAATGAGTAGAGCACTGTAGCCGAGGCAGTAGCCATCAAAGTCCATGAGCCACCCTCACTCACACCTGCAATGCAAGTGAATAAGCTATCCAATTTTTTGTTTTTCTTTTCTTAATTACACTTGGCAGATAGATATCAAACTCAATTTCACGGTGTAGGGAACTTTAGATTCACAGCTTTATAATTTAAGAAACAACATTTGTACTATTATTAAGATAAGATAATGAGCCCAACATATATATATATATATATATATATATATATATATATATATATATATATATATATATATATATATAAAATTGTTATTCTTTATACTTAAAATTGGACACATTTAAATGACAATTTCACAATTAATCAACGATAATAAATAATCAATATATATTATTAATTTCAGTTTTAGAGTTATTTTTAAATTATTATTTGTTATTTGTTAAATAATTTGGTACAATACAGTGACGTATCATTATTTTACTATTATGTTATACGAAATGGTCATATCAAAAAATATTTCTAAATAAAAATTAAAAATTCAACTATTATAATAAAAAATTTTAAATTAAAAATTAAAAATTTTAAAAAAGTAAAAATTTTAACTAGAAAGTCAAGATCATATAAAAAAAATATTTTGAAAAAAAAGGAAAATATAAAAGTAAAAATTCTAAACTACTTCTAAATAGAAAATCAGAAAAATATAAAATATAAAAATTCTAAAAAAAATTAAAAAACCTAAAATGTACAAATTTTAAATTACTTCTAAATAAAAATTAAAAATTCTAAATAGGAAGTCAAAATTTAAATTAATTTAATTGATTGTTCAAAATTTTAAGTATATAAAAGTAATTGACAATATAATAAATTGTTAAGAATTATTTTATTTAAATGTAATAAATTTTCTTTTAAAATTATGTCACATAAGATTGAATATATAATTAAATAATAAAATTATTTTAATAAATTTAATAATTTATTTTAATAAATGTACAAATAAATTTTCTTTTAAAATTTTTTTAATATCGTAGTATCTCTCAACAAAATTATCACAACATCTTGAAAATCATAATTATTGCACAAAATATATCAAAAGTAATTCAAAACCAACAAACTTCATCTTCATTTAAAAAATAATATCTATATAAAGAGATAAAATAATCACGAAATAAGAGAAGAAGACACCCATAAAAAGTATACAATTTCATGTAATAAAAAATAAAGAAAATAAAAAGACATATTTCATCCGTCCCAAAATGATTAGCAAAATTTTATTTTCATGAAAATTAAAAAAGTTCGTTAATTATAGTTATTTTGTGTATTTTAACTATTTTTTACTAAAATACCTCCATTATTTTCTTATTTTATCAACATTAATAAAGTATAGTTATTAGTGTTGTTTATGGATGTCAACCCATTTCTTTTAACATTAATGCTGCTTATGGATGCCAACCCATTTTTTTAAACATTGTACATCTAAAATTATATAATCAAATGAAAACAAATTATTATTGAAATTTAAAAAATATATTGAAAAGTACATTGAAAATATAAATTCAAAGTAAACAATATAAAGTGATTTATTGATGGTGTGAAAATATATGTCAATTAATAAGGGTATATTAGACAATTAATTGATTAACTATCAACTAAAAAAGGAAATTATCAATTATTTTGAAATGCCTAAAATATAAATTTTGTCATGGAGAGAGTATCTACAGATAAAATAATAAATTTGAGTTTATTAGAAAAAGAAGACTATTGCTAGTTAACCAAAGGCGGCCCAAACTAAAACTAGAGAGAAAAGTTGAGAGCGACAGTCATACAATATCTACAATTAAATATATTAATAATGAAAAAGCATGATTAAAGATGATATAATAATTTAGATAATTTAATTCACTACCTATAATTCATTCCCTATAATTTTGAAATTGTTTTAATATCATAACATCTTTTTGAATATTGTTTCTTAGTAGTTATCTTATCATCTTGAAAATCATGATCATCGCATAAAATATATTAATAGTATTTCAATCAATATCGTCTTTATTTATAAAATATAAAATAATACTCATATAAAGAGAATATATTCACAAAAAGAGAAAAAAAAACACCCATAAAAGGTTTACAGCTTCATGTAATAAAAAAATAAGAAAATAAAAGACATATATATAATAAAATGATAGACCTGAATTTACTGAAACAAATAAGTAATGAAATAAGAAAATAAAAGGAAAGGAATTGTTGCCAAAAGTTACTAAAAAAAAGAAGCTTTTAAAGAGAAAAGTTGAGATACATTTTTTGGATGATACAAAAGCAAAGTAAGGGTGGTAAATTATCTCAAATTCAATCAGTTTTGGATTATTTTTTTATGTGAGTTTTAGATAATTTTGAATTGTGGATGAATTGAAATGAATAATTAGATCAAGTGATATAAAAAATTTTTTTAATAGTTTTTAAATTGAAGATTATGCATGATTATTTATCATTTTAATTTTTTTAAAAAATAAAAATAATTTTTTATTTTTAAATTTAATAATTTAAATTGAATTGAATTTGAATTATTTTGAATTAAATCGATTTTTTTGTGCATAATCAGGTTTCTACAATGTGACTTAGAAAATTTTTATATAATTCGAGCTTAGATCAATTTGAATTTTTTACAAATCAAATTATATTTTGATTAAGTTTTTAATCAAAATTTTTAATCGAATAAAAAATTATCATGTTGAATTAAAATATTTTCCATTTTTAAAATCCTTTCCGACTAGTCAATGCACAGCTTTATCTGATATTTGGAAGATTGATAGGGCATCAACAACAACAACAAATTATACCATTGAAATTCTGCTAAAAGAAGATGCACACATTATATATTAAAAATGTTTCGGATGATGCTAATTTTAAATGTTGTTTGTGCATAATTATAATTTTTATTTTCTTTTGAGGAGAACATAATTATATAGATAATGGATTCATTAGAAGTTAAAAGACATTTCATCTTTTTAAAGCAAAAAAATTCTACCAATCATTTGTGCACATACATGCACCCATAAACGCATACTTTTTTTTTTTTTAAGCAAAAAAGTTAAAGAAATAAAAAAAATTAATTCAAAATGAAGAAAACAAAATAGTGCAGAAAAAAATTTGAAAACTACTAATTTTTGTTATTTTTTATCAAATAATTTTATTATTATGTTAATTTTAACTATGCATTCACTAAAAGATTCTAATTAGGTTATATTCTTTATAAAATAATAATAAATTTTAACTTTTTAGAAAATAAAATTTTAAAATATTTTATTAATTAAATAATTATTTGATAAATAAAATAATAAAATTATTTATAAAAAATTTTCAATTTTTATTTTTTAGAATGAGAAAGAAAATAAAAGAATGTCAAAATGCTACTAGAAGCAATGTTTTAAATATTAAATCAAACAATTGATTTGATTGATAAAAGTAAAAATTAAATTAATATTAATTCAATTTGATTTGATTTTAATTAAATTTTAATATTTTTAATTATTATAAATATATTTATATTTTTTAAAAATTTTTAATAATATTTTTAAATTTTATATATTATTAAATTAAATAGATCAAATCAATTAAATTAAAAATTAATCTATTGAGCCCTTTATTAATTGCTTTGATTTTAAAAACATGGATGAGAAGAAGAAAACCTTAGAAGTCGAGCCCACACTTCAGCAATTGACTAGTGAGGTACGATGGTAAGCTCCACCGACACATATTTCCTACGGTTGCTTGTCCCTTGGTATTGCGGTACAAACAATGGAAAAAGGCAAACAAGCCTCCTAATAATTTAATCCAAATAAGTGTTCCTCATAAAAATCAACTAGTCGTGAGGAGTAGATTATAATAATAAATTTAAAATACATTTAATATTTATTTTAAATTAATCAATTAATTAAAATATTTTAAATACAATTAATTAATTTAAAATTATTGTATAAATAATGATTAAAATTTAGTTATTATTTTTATAAAAATATTATTAAATAAATAAAATTAATAAAATTAATTATTCAAAACTTATAATTATGTATAGAGTTTATTGCAATAAAAAAAATTATATATTGATTTATTTTTTTAATCTTATATTATATCATTTTAAAAAAATTATTAAAAATTTTGATAATTAATTAAATAAATAATATTAAGTATTTTATAATAAAAAATAAAATTAACAGATAATTATAAATTTTATATATATATATATATATGTGAGATAATTATAATAAAATTACTCATATTTTCAGTCATATGTGATATAATTTTAAAAAAAGAATTATTAAATTTTAGCAAAATAGTTATTAACAATTTATTATATTATCACTCGTTCTTTTATATATATATATATATATATATAATTTTCACATTTTTTAATTTTTAAATTTTGTGTTCAAAATATCTTGATTTCTGATTTATAATTTTTACTTTTTTGGTTGTTCGAATTTTCTACTTAGAAATAATTTAAAATTTTCTATTTATAATATTTTTTATACGATATTGACTTCCTGTTAAAAATTTTTACTTTTTAGATTTTTTTATTATGGTAATTGAGTTTTCTAATTTTATATATAGAAATATTTTTTGATATGCTGATTTTTTAACATAATATAAAATAATAATAAGAAGTTATATTATATGTAATTATTTGAAAAATATCAAATAATTATTTAAAACTAATTTTGAGTTTGAAATTAATAATGTATATTGATTTATTCAAATAAAATTATAAATTTTATCAACTGTTGTTATTGTAATTTAACTCATTTTTCACAGGTTCTTTGATTTATTGTAATTTAACTCAATTTTTACAACTTCTTTGATTTATAAATATTTAAAATTAATAATCATATATACTTTGTAATTTTTAAAAAATAAATTATATTTAATTTTCTCTATAAAAATACTTTTTCTTTTCTTCTTCTTCTTCTTATTATTATCATATGCCTTTATTTTAACTTATATATATATATATTAAAATGAGTTTTCCTCGATTTATTTATTTTGATGTAAATACTATTGAAAAACTTCCATAACTAAACCTTAGCTCTTAAATTTATAAGCTCTTTATTAAAATTATAACTAAGTATAACAATGTTTTTGTTTTAATTCTCATTATATAAAATATGTGGCTTCCACATAAGAAAATTCAATTGATTTGGTGGGAATGGCAGACCATACGCCTCTGTCTATTCAAAATAAAATGATGATAATTTTTGTGAGGTTTTTCACTTGAAAAACGTAGATTTTATATCAAGCAATTGAAATCAACGCGTTTTTTCTAAGATTGATTGAGTTTTGGGTTAATAAGTTATGAAATAATTACTAATAGACATTATTATTTATGTTAAAAGGCTTTTTTTTTTAAAAAAAAAAAAATTTAGCTTTGGTGAGTCTTTAAAATTTGTTGCGTTTAAGACACGTGATTTGTGATTATGAAGTCACAGTTGTGTCATGTTATGGTTGGACATAAAGCTGACAATTTGTTCATTGCTAAATTAATTATAATTATTGGATAAAGATAGTTAATATAATATGTAAACTTTAATATAAACATAAATACATATTTCAATTTATATAATGAACAATAAATACATGACAATATTTTTAAATAAATATTATAGTAATCTAGAATTCAATTCACCATATCTATTTTTTAATTTATAGTTATTTTTTATATAAAGATGATAAATACAATTTTTATATTATGTTAATATAGCAAAAATTTGAAGAAGCTATATTTAATCGAGATGTTTTATCAATTTTATATTTTTGTTTTGCTCAACGTAATTAATTATGAAATTAAAAATTCTAAATATTTTTTACAGAAATTAAGTTTTATAATATAAATAAGTAACTTTTAGAAAATTAATTAAGATATATATATATACATACGTGTTTTATGGTATCATTACATATTAAACGGGTACATATTAATTTTAATATATGAGTTGACCTTTTTATATTGAAACCCATTATCTATGATTTAGATCCTCTAATTATGTATAAAATGGTGTAAAAATTACTGCCTTACACAAGAGGTTATTCATGTTTTTTTTTTTTTTGTATTTGAGATAAATTTATATTAGTAAATTTGAATTATCCAGTCAATTTCTAGACAATTTCCGTTTTATCGCTAGGGTATGATGTGACTCTGTGTGTGTGTGTGTGTGTGTCTAAAAAAATACTTCCTCACAGACTTTGAGTTAGTTGAAAAATATGGACCGAAACTTGCGTTGCAGTAAGGAACCAATCTGACCAAACAAAAGAAATGGACAGCTATGAGAGTTGAGCCATATTTACTGGCTGATTATCATGCCTTATTTTGTTTATTAGAAGACAAAGGTCATACATAGATTTAAAACAAAGAACGTTAGGCCATCTACATGTGCTACTGAAAGAATCTGCATTTAACGACGCCTAAATTTCATAAAATAAAATTCACATGGGGATTGCACTAGGTGCCAGGAGGGAACATTATTTGTTGGAATGCGGATCTCTAAATAATGATAGATTACCATATTATATTTATCCAAAATATAAAATCAGCTATACAACAGAACGTAAGATTTTGTTTTTATTTTTATTTAAATAACGTGTAAAAATCATAACAATAATAAAAGAAATCAAATAAAAAAAAATTAACATAGACATTTACCTAATTCGGCCAATGTGATCTATGTCCAAAGTAAAAGAAATTTATTTCTATAATTATTAAAAAAGTGCAATCAATAATCTTAACATAAATTATTTATATATAATCCAAATAATAAATCAACCAGTTCAAAATATAAAATATAAAACAAGTCAAATGCATACCAGGGGGAATGAAGCCCCACACTCTCCAACGAGGCTTGTGTTAGGCCTCACACTTGGTCCTATTATCTGTCACCCTTCATTTCTACCACAGACCTTAGTAAAAATTCTTTTCAGATCCAAAGTTTTGAGTTGAAATCATTCTAAAAAATCAAGCCATTCAACAGAACAAAATAATCACAAGATAAAAAATAAAAAAATAAAAATTACCCTTCTCCTTGTAATGATTATAACATAACAATAACACTTTCTATCATATTGGTGAATAAAAAACTCGTATCAAATTCTGTATTTACCATATTTTTAAAAGTCGAGAAAAAAACCAAACAGATCTTCGTAGGGACAACAATTGTTACAACATAATATAATGCTTCGTTCTTTAATAAATTGATTTGTTAGAACACATAAATCTTAACTCGCAACAAATCTACAAGCTGTGATATCAGTAGATGGTGATGGTATGTCCTTTCTGATATATAGAGACAAAGGGATTAGTTGAAACTTGGCAAAGGACTATGCAAATTTTCAATGCATGGGGAGCAACAAGTAACCAAGAGAAAAGGCAGGGGATGAGGCTTGAGAAGAAGATTTGATTGTGAATTTATATGGTTGCCAGAGAATATCAATGAATTGAAATTAAGACATGCATCTCTATTATGAACCATGACCCCTTTTACTCTCATAATAAAGTTAGAAAGAAAAAATTCAAGAACTATAAAGTCATTCAAAAAAATGCAGCTGCCCTAACAGACACAGACACAAAGGCATCTAATTACAAATTTCACCATTGGAAGATACTATTGCAAGCTTAGTTTTCAGCTAAGAGATATATATATATATATATATATATATATATACACACACAAAATTAAAGAATATTTGTACTCTTACAAGCGCACGCTTGAAAAAAAAAAATCAACCTTGGATAAAATAAAAAGAGGGGAAAGAAAAGAGGGTAAAACTAATTACAGATTATTTATTTGGATGTTTGCTACCAAAGATGATCATGCAGGCTCACCATGTCTGCTCCAAAAAGAATAATAGTCATGTTAGCAATTATTTCTCAACTGGGTTAGAAAAAACATATATATATATAGATGCATTATTACACTAAAGATATTCATATTGCTGAACAGAACAGAACATGGGATTGGATGCTTTACCTTCCAAAACAGGAAAAAAATTTCAACCTTGGAGTTGTATCTACATTTATGGCTTAATCTATGAGTCAAGTGCACTTTCCTCTATCACCTCTACCTACACCAATCCTTATCCACCTGCTCCCATTAGTTACTAGATGCCTATACCATGCCCTGTTTCTTCCTGAATAGTTCATCTTTAAACAGTAATTCACTTGACACTGCCACTCCCAACTGTTGTATGCAACAAGCTTTCAGACTTCTGTGGAACAAGTGTTTTTGACGTATCACATTCTGCTGATTTCTTTATTTCTATCTCAAGCTGCTTGAGGTTTTCCTCGTGGGCTTTGTGGAACAATCTCACAAAATTGAGCATAGTTGAAACCACTGCAGAATTATTTTTTTTATTAGACAAGAGAGCAACTAGTTTTACTGAAACAACCAGGCGTTTTCAATATTCAGAAACTGTGTACATAACAACTTGGGATTAGAATTTGTGAACTTTAAAATGATTTGACCAAAAGTTCCTTCTATTTTGAGCAAATCAACAATGTATAATGTTTGGAGAGTGCGGGGAGGCCACAATCAGGATCAGTAAATAATCTGGCTGTTTAGACAAAGAGACATCATGCAGAAATATCAAACATAACAGAGTAATAGTCCTGTTTGATTGGCTTTTCTTCAGGATCAATCTTTAAGTCTCCTATCTTTCTGCATCAATAATGAGGGAATAGGTAAAAACAATACAGAAGAAGATTTATGGTGCGTGTCCTGACTGATTAATTAAACATGCACCTCTAAGTGCGCATTGTGCCTCTAACCCACTGCCTACCTATCTTAAATTGAATTTCATAGTTTTTTAAATAGTAAGACACCAAATATGGAGAGGCTCAACATGTTCATCTCACTCTTCAAGCTTTTCCAATTCAAGTGAAGTGAATATGGAGATCACAAAAAGATTTAGAAAATCTTCCAGCCTAATGTTATTTCCTCTCTTCCTCTGACACACACCTACACTATCAGACAGAGAAAGCTCCATGCCAGCAGATTAACCATAATTGGACTCAAGTCATCACCAAAATTCAGGAAATGACTTCCTAAACCAAGGTCAACTAACATAGCATTATCTTTGAACAGTGATCTTTTGACTTCCGGAGTATCCCTCTTCGAGAACTTAGACTAGCATGGATGCTAAAGAAGTTCAAACAGATGAGGCTTTCCAAGAATTCAACAATGATCAGCACAAATAATTTCAGTCCATGCTACTTGACCAATTGCATAGCAAGGCTTTTGAATCCTTTTAGCCACTGCAGCATAGAAATCCTACTAACAAATATAGATAAACTTTTCCCGATGAATGGAAGCTTTGGATAAGTTGAAGGATCTCATGCTCAATAATAGCAAACTGAGATATTGAACAAATGCTCAAGGGTGAAGCAGCTTTGGTTGTTTTTATTCTCTTTGTCATCAAACGCTTTTTCCTCTGTTTCAACAGCAGCATTAAAATCTCACACATCAAACATCCTGTTGTATGCAGCTGCAGCGACGCTGAATTTCACATAAAATAGAACTCCACATGTAATTTTATTATAGAATGTGAACCTGTCATGGTCCTTCTCCATGATCCACACAACAATTTCAAGGTCTAGAACAAATTGGTTCTTTGAATACGAGATAAAATTTGTTTCCTGGGAAACAGAATCTATTGGAGTCTAAAGGGACTCAAAAAGTAATTCAGCAAATGTGGGAATATGTGCTTTCAGAGGTTGAACTTCAGCAAGTGCCAAACACAATAGATTGTCAACATGTCCAAATATTAACTTTGTAAATTGCATATACAACTATACCATTACTGTTATCATACATAAGCTCTTATGTTTTCTTGATCAACAACTGAAAGGTCCATAGCACAACAAACTGATGTAACTAATAAATACCTTGTTCAAAGGGACAACGTGCTGGATCTTCTCCAAAATAAAGAATCAATGCATCCACATTTCGTCCCTGCAATAGCATCAATGTGCACACCCACATAGGATAATGTGATGGACAATACAAATGACTAGTCACCCAAAAAGAGAAAAGAAAAAGACCTACCACTCCAGAGTACAGAGAAGCTAAAGACCTTACTTCAGCTTCAGCAAAACGAAGGAATTCCTTTAAAATCTGAACAATATAAGATAAACCATATGAGAAAAAATACAGTTTACATGCATGAATTGCATAAAAACCCCGCATAAGCTCATGAACACATGCGCACATAGAGCGGTTGAAGACTAGAACTTGAGAGATATGGCTAGTGATATCACTGTTATCCAAACGGTGACATAGGGAACCTTCTTGATCATTATTTCGATACAATTTCCAATCTGTTTTGCTGCCCTATTTTGACATATACCTTGTATGTGCTGCTTCCCATCATTTCACAATAATTAAATCAAATTAAAACTCAAGAATCCCAGTGCAGGAAAATCTCTTTTAAGTGATTTTCTTTAGTTTTAAATGTAACACCCATATCACCTCTAGTTTGGAGTTTGTGCCAATATAATAAGGTGAGGTCAAGTTTGCTGTCTGAAGCAAATTATGGAAATTGGAGCACATTAGAAATCAATTATTTGATGGGAACATAGGGATTGGAGTACATTGGAAATCCACAAACTGGTTGATGGAATCAGTAGGAATAATTCTTTCTGAGATCATATTCATTACTTGATCTATTATAGTCAAATTACATCGGGCAGTCATATCAGTATCCATCTTAATCTGCATCTTGATATATTCATGCATTGGCAATGATAATTAATATAACTTACAATATATATATATATAGCTGTTTGAAGAAAGAACATTTCAAAATTGCTTGCTCCCTCATTATTCCAGTCTATAGAGAGCCAATTGTCAGTTGATTGAGGTAAACATATTATTACAATTGAAATAGATGATTCCAAAAATTTGATGCAAGTTAAAAAGAAAAAAAGAGAAGAAAATTTAGTACCTAAGCCAAGAAAAGAAATTTTCTTGAAGATTGAAAAAAGAAGAGCAACAAATTGCATCGCACAAGAATTAGCATATACAGATTTTTTCCCACACTCATGATACATAACTGTCAATTAATGACCAGAAATTACCTTACAAAAATTCTCTGATATAGGACCATCACTTTCAGAGCTTGAAATTTCCTGTACAACCTTTTCCAGTCCTTTGCTTATGGCTTGCATTTCCTCTGCCAAATATTTCAGTTGTACCTAGATGGAGATACACATTTCAGTGACATGATAATATTGCCTTTTTTCTATTTTTTTTAAGAGATAATCAATACTAACAGATTATGATACCTTTGAGGCTGGTTCCAAACTGGCAAGGTCTTTGGAAAAATCTAGAAGTTCTGGTAGTTTGTCAGCAAGCACCTATAGCATATCAATCAAATAACAATGATTTACATATTTCTCTATTTATAATTAAAAGAAACTGCCAGAAATATGACCTAGAACATAACATCATGAAATTTAAAGTCTGAAATTTCATATTCTAAGAATAAGAATTTATAGGAAATGATAAGAATCCAAGTATTATCTCATTTACAACCACAAGGTAGGCCTACAAAAGATAACAGAATGGAAGAAACAACCACTATAATACTGAACAAGTACATCAATGACTGATCAAATCAATGAAGAAACTTTTACCACGTACATTTTTTTAATTTTGGGTTTTTAGTTATCATTTGCATATCCAGAGTAGGGTAGCAGAAAAATAAGCAAATTGCATTTGCGACTCTTCATCCCTATAGTCAGAGGATGACAGACTTGACACTGGGCATAAATATACTAATAAGGACCTTTCCAGGGATGTGAAAAGCAGATAAACATATACATGCACTAAGATTTTTGGGGCATCCTTGGATCACAAGGTTCCCAGCTTTGCTAGGGTAACGGGAAGACTGCCCATTCTATGTGACCTCTCCAATATTTTCACAACTTGAACTTGTGACTTTTCAATCACAAACAGGTACCATATTGCACTCAGTGAGGCTTGCTCTTATTAAGACGATTAAGACATGAAAATTTATTGCGAGTTCCCTTAGAATTTTAAAATCAGTAAAAAAGGAAAAATCAATCTTCCAAAATAAGTAAAAACTTGTACCTTACAAAGATAATGCATAAGAGTCATCTTGTTGTTCCTTGCTCGTGTCTCAGTTAACTTAAGAAGGCTATCCAATCTAAACCCAATAGCAGAGCCTATAAAAAATTGCAACTCAATAATGGAAGGAATAGATTGATTTACCCATAGACAAGAAAAGATTGAAAATCAAAGTCACACAACATGAAAATGAACAAGGTTGCATGAAATAGATGTACAATAATTGAAAGAAGGCTAAGAATAGATGTCAACTGGAAATCCAGTAAACTATGTTATTCCAAAATAACAGAGCCAGAATTGACTGCAGTATTATAGTTGGATCAGATTGGACTGAATCGGCCACCACTACTGTGCAATTGTTCAGAAAATTAGAAAAACAACACAAATCAAAATTAGAACAAGAATTGAACTAAAAACAGTCAAATATAATAAATACCTGAAGGAACAATTTATTGAATAAGGAAACATGCTCTACTAAAGATTTGGTGGGTTGTTAAGAAAAAAGGACACGAGTAAAACAAAAAAAGGGGGGAAGCCATTACACTGTTTATGACACTGGGCACAATGTTATGGATGTTTCAGCTCGTGGGACACTTTTTCACTGCTGTCATGTTAAAACCACAGATATCTGTAGGAGAATAACATAGTGAATCCTACTGTTTACATGACGGGTAATATTCTAAACCTGAAAGGTTTTTATTGAAATTGTCAAGATCTAGACCAGAAGCATGAGCCTCATTTGGTACCTTAAGGCATCTCTAGTGATCTTAGGATGGGAGGTCAAGCAGTTAAGTTGCAGAAAAAGTACAATGAGACTTACGTGGAATAATATTAACTCCTGAAACGATATGAAATTTACCAACATTCCCATAACCCCTATTATCATAACCTAGGAGAACCTGAACCAAAAGATAACCGAAAATCCAGAGGTGTTATTGCCAATTCCTTCACTAGGGATTCTCCATGATGGGTATGAAAAGTTGCTCCTAAGGTGAGGCTTAGCAGGTTTAAGCAATGAAGAATCAAAGTGAACTAGTTATTTCAATTCTATTTTTCAGTTTTTGGCCATGCTCGGTTTCTCCCATTTTCATTCATTAATTATATATGTATGAGATTATTCCAATATCCCAGTGAAAGTATGGAATGAAGAGCATCTGCTTGACCTTGACATGTCCTTAATATCTCTCATCTCATGAAGTGTCATCAAATACCTGATGAATAATGTAAAAGTAAAATTGAACAGCAGTTCTACCTTTCATATTCATGGAATTGTCTACTATCTATTAAAAGATAAAGAGTATTGTTCCTATAGCTAACTCTTCTACACAGATGGTTCAAAATTGTTACAATGAGAAAGAAAATATTGAATACTAAAAATGCTCTTGATATTCTTTTAAAAATAATCATCAGTAATCAATCATTAAAGAACCCTATCAGGAACTTTTGATAGGAAAATACTTTTACAGCTTACAGTGCATAACTTGTCATCTATATTCATCAGTCACTTAAAATAACCATTATATACTGCTTAACATTTAAGGACATTGAAAATACATAATTTATCACCAAATTTGTTACTGATGGATTTGAGTCTTCAGAATTTTCAAGCACATGAGGGTGGAAATCTTAGAGGACCTTTCAAGTGTGTCCTATCAACATTAGTTTCCATTGGAAAATTAATGACTTTTGTGCAACATGAGGTACATGGCAGTTCAACAGGACCAATCAAATTTTGACTTACCCCTAGCAGTTCCCTGGTTTAAAGCATTTCCTAGTGAAAGAATAGTCTGCATAATTCTTTTTAATTTGGCAGAATTCCTGATCTGAGAAGAGCATCAGAAGTGTCATGTCTTTCTCAAACATATGTGTAATCACCAAAAAGGGGGAAAAAAGGTATACAGTATAACTTGCCTCTTCTGCTGTAGAGTTCACCACATTCAAGCTTTTCCTCAGGTCGGAAACCTAAATAACATGTAAAAATGACAAATCCATACTTGATATATAACTGAAAATAATCAGCAAGAAGACAACTGAATACATCTTCTAACCTGGGCATGAAACTGAATCTTAAATAAGAAGACTCTGAGCTTAGATTCCACTCTTGGTACTTTCATTAACTCCATGAAAAACTGCAATAAGATCCAAAAACGTACTACTTAGAATTAAGAGCACATATATTTCAGGTTTATTTGCCTCCAACAGTGTTTATCTAAAGACAACTCTAGTAGCATTCAACTAAAGCTCATTGGTAAGAAAAATATATTTTTTAAAATACAGGACACATGAATAGTTTTAGCATTCATCGCCAATTTGTGTCTACTTTTGTGATTCTCACCTTGCCAAATTGAGTTTATTTGAGTAACAATGAAATGATGTTGATCTGTACAGATAGATTACTTGCTGGAATGTACAGGTTTTGGCTCAAAGGAAGAATAGTGCTATAATAAATAATGGGCTCATTATCTTTCCAACTTTTTGCTCATGTTTCTTCCCGTGGATAGAAGAATTTGCAATTTGAATTTCGCCAAAAGACTCTCTTGTTGATCTTTTATTTTCATCTTATATTTCCTTCTCAAGGCCACTCATTTCACTTGTGCAACATTATTTGGAAGCTAATTACAACTGAAAGTGAGGGCTTTTCTGTTGTTTGTTGTGTTCCAAAATGTGAAAACTAATGAATAATGATCTCCCATGAAAGTACCCAATCTGCCAACAGCTAATCTTATTGAATAACAGATATTTCAAACATTAACAATACCCTTTTGTGCATGTAAATTTTTCATTCTTTCAAAATGATCAGTTACCAAGCAGAAACAAATTACTACGGACCTGCTCACATTTTCCTAACTTTTCCTTTTCTCCAGTGTACCCCTAAAGATAGAAATGACAAAACACAATTATAAGTGACATAAATGAATAGACCAGAGGCCATCAGACAAATAGAGAAAATTATTAAGTTGGCAATACATACATACATACATATATATATGTGAGTGTGTGTGATGAAATACAATATAAAGTTCAAAAACACTTCACCTTAAAAAGTTCCATCTCCTCTTTTGTTGGACAGAACTTTATGAGGTTCTCAACCTGGTCCACATCTAATGCTGAATCTTCAAGAGCAAGCACTGAATTCTGTAAATGGACAGTGGATTACATTGAGGACAGCAAGGTAGAAGATTTTTCATCATCACTATGATGTAGCTGAAACTTATAACTTGAAAAAAGAAATTTTGAATAAATCCTTCATGTTCAAAAAGTCCAGGGAGGTCATAACTTTCAGAATAAGAGTTCATGGAATCCATTTCTATCCTAAAAATATTAGACACTTAAAGAAATATAAATATCCACAATTATCAAAATCTTAGATGATGAAGATGAACAGAGGAGAAGGACATCATGGTGACGTGTAGAATCATAAGCACATGAAAATCTTTTTTGGTAAGTTAAGCATAAGCAACTAGCTCAAAATTTTTCAGCATTTGCCAGTAAACTAGTTGTAACTGATGAAACTGTAATAATAACAAAATTTAAATTAGAACCAATATATTTGAGAACTGATTTAAGATCCATACATTCTTGTCTTAGCAAGAAATGTTAAACAGGAAGAGGGGAATAAAACAAAATAAATGAAAAATAAGAAGGGAAGAAGTGCACTAGGACAAGGAAAACAATGATAATGATAATCATGTTTGGACTTTGAAACAATCATTTTTCTTAGGCACATTTATGATTCTTCTTCTTCTTCTTCTTCTTCTTCTCCTCCTCCTCTTGGACCTCTTCCTCTTTCATTTCTCAAATTACTTTCCAGCACTCCTGCAACAATGGATTTATCACAAATCGGCTTTAATATCTTATTCTCTCAGACTTCATATCCTTAGATCATATTTTCTTAACCTCATTTCCTTTTTTTTCATTATAGGTTCAACTCTTAACATCCCTAAGTTGAAATTTCACTGGACCCTAGTTCAACACAGGACCCACATAGGCAGCTGAAATCTGGTCCAAATTACTGTTCCTATATGGGGCGTATAAAATTGAAGATATGAGATTAGACGGAGGCAGTGTAATGAAGGAAGGATTAAGGCAGGAATAATGTAAATAAGCTATTGCACCAGTAATGACAAAAATGGCATGGCTGCAGTTGTTAGAAAATAATACATGGTTTGAAATAAGGATAGTGAAGTTCTATATATTCATTTTAAGTTCAAAGAGAGCCTAATTAAAAACAATATAATTGACAAACACATACTAGCAAAATCTAAAATCAAAATGGCTTCTTAGCTTACCATTAATTCATTCAGTGGCACCTTCACCTTTGAAAGCATGATTTCACAATTATATGCTCGTCTATGCTCAATCTGAAAAAAATAAAAATAAAAAACTGAACAAAATTCAAAAAATAAAAATGTGTAACCCAAATAGGAAATGCCTCATACATGATACAAAGCACATGAAAATGCTAGTCTATCAAAAAGTAATTCAGCTCAGCCTGAAGTTTATAAACTTCTAAATTTTAACATAAAACTTAAATAGTGCAAAAAAATGAAATTATTCTAAAGATGTTTCAACTTGTTATATACAACAAAATTGAGATACTCCATCGCCAATGAGGTTCAGGAATCAATGACAGGAGATATAGGGAACTTCTCTATGAAAACTAACAAGCTTCTCAATTAATTAACCTAATAGCTTTGCATGCCAAACTTCTGGTAATCCCACTTGATAGCACTTAATTCACAAGTTACAGGTTACGTAAAGAGCCTAAGGATGCTTATCAACATCATGTTAGCTAGCAAATTGTGGCAAAACATTCTAAATCTAAGAATGGTGTTGAGCTGTTTCAGAATTTCAGCAGAATAACACAGCAGATAGGGAACTAAAGATACTCATCCCCAAACTCCAAAACTCGAGCATTGTATTGTTAAGCATGTCTCCAGTGAGTGTACTTTATATCTAATTTGTGTACTATATGGTGAGATAAACAAGTAGGAAACACTGTCACTTATATACTTATGCTATTTTACTATTGTCAAATTGAAAGGGCTGATCGTAAGTGATGCTTAGGTTGTTTGTACCATAGATTATTTTTCCCTTGTAAAGAAATTATATATATTTTTCCCTCAAAAATGATAAGATCTCAAAACCTACTCTGATGCAATACCCTTGAACTGTTGATAATCCATAAAAGGAGGTAGGTTATGAAATCCTTCAAGCATGAAGTAACAACTAAAAAAGAGGATTCTGAATGGCAGTCAAAATAGAAATTTCACTGGTGGAATGAGTAGTAAAAGTCAAAAAAATGATATCAATCATGCACAGCAGCAACTAAGGATAGAATATTTGATTACCAGTTGCACTTTATCAGCCTTAAGTCCCCGGGTGCTATGCACACTTGACTTTCTCCGATGATCTGAATTTGGAACTGAGACTGAAAACAGATTCTCAAGTTCTGACATGTCAATCTCCGGAGCCCTAAAAGTGATGAACAGAAAAAGTGTATATGACTTACATGGATTCAGAAAGTATATTCAATAGATGTTATAAAATCTCTTAGGGTTGCTCGTACTTGGAGGCTTCACCATGTTTTTGTGCCTCTGCCCATAAGCTTCCTTGAACAGCTCTTGTTAACTTCAACCAATGCAAGGGCTTCAGCTTTTTCGTCTGATGACTCCTTAGACTTACAGTATGAGATAAGCGTCCCTTGATGCTGGAGGGAGAACTCAAAGGTGGAGCAGGAGTTGGTGATGCAGGAGATGAAGATTGAGAAAATGTATTACCTGCGTTACTGCCTGTCTTGGAAGTACTTTTACCAAGAGGAAGGGGAGGAGGGGGGGCAGAAGGAACATGAGAGGACTTGGATGACAAATTGGATTGAGGTGGTGGTGGTGGTGGTGGCATTGGAGATGAAATAGTTAGACTGGTTGCTTGCCCGGAACGAAGAGGAGGGGGTGGGGGTGGAGGAGGTCCAGCTCTAAGAGCACCATTCTCCTTCAAAGGTGGGGATGGAGGAGGTGGCGGTGTCGGTGGCACTGAAGGAAGAGTTGGTGATTTCAAAGGAGGAGTAGGAGGCAGTGGCAAAGTTGAGAGTGTATTGGGAGCTGGTCGGGTGCTGGATGATGATACCTCAGCTTTTCCCCCTAAACAAGTTTCAGTCTCTTTGGTAAATGAAGGATCTACGGGTTCTGAATCTGAAAGATGATGAGAAAGTGGTGGTGAAGTTGGAAAAATTTTTGAGGCACTAGAATTCATTAAAGGATGCAGTGGAGGCGTTGATGGTGAAATAGAAAGTCTTGTGGATTCCACAGGTTCAGTTCCTGATGGAACTGAAGTTTGATTCAAGGCATCTGTAGATTGTATCTTATGAGTGATCTCAGCACTTTCAAATGACGCATCATTATGTGATAGAGGTTTAATGCCAGAATCTAAGAGTCTCTGTGGTGGCTGTTGACACTTGAGATCAGGCTGATTGGCAAGTTGAAGGCCAACTTGAATGTTTTTGTGCTCAGCCTCCTCACTCACATCAGCACCTGAAGATGAATTTGGCGATAGTCCAGACTCAATCTTTTGTGATGAGAACATGGAGCTCTTCATGCCACTATCCAAGATCACACGCTTCTTTCGCTCCTGACGTTTTCTAGGACTTATCTCCTGTCGTCGTGGACTTCTAGGACTTCTGGGGCTTCCAGGGCTAAGCTGTACTCCAAGTAGCAAGTCAGCGTCAAGGTTTTCTTGGACAGCAGTTGATGCATTGATTTGTTGAAGCACATTAATTGCAGCATCTGTCTTTGAATCTGACCAGTCAATTGAGCTAAAGATCTCATGAACTTTAGCAAATGCTTCCACTGGTAGACCTTCCTTTTCCTCAAAGCCAGAGAAATCTACTGCAGCAACAGAATCAGCAGCATCCATTTCTGAGAAAAGAATCTTCACCAGATAATACCACTTCATGTTAGAGGAAAGAATGCATGCCACACACAAAAATGAAAGCACCACAGATACACCAAATCACATATGGTCCAGAATTATACCTCTGCTCTGAAGTTCTTTGGAAATTGATCCTTAGCATCCCATAATATGTCAATTTCATCACGGTTAAGTATCAAGATGTTTGACCTTATAAAAGCCGTGTTAAACACAGCTCGAAACATCATTTGTTCATGTTCCATGTCGTCATTTAAGCTGATACATTCAAGCACAACATCACCTTGTATATGGCAATTGACATCAATTTTTACTAATTCACATTCCGTCTGCAATAAAACAGAAAGGTGTCCAAAAACCATATATATGAAAGGATGTTATGGAAGAAAATATGATGAAAAAGAAAAGTATTTTCTCAAAATAGAAATATGTTGCTGCATTATAGGATAAATCCAAAAACTTTAAGATCGCGAAAAACAAGGTAAAAATGTAGCAAATCAAGCACTGTATTAACCGAATATTCATAAAACTGAATTTGTACATCCCCACATCACTTTCCCTTATCTGGATAGGCTTTTGGCTCACCTTCTAGCACTTAACAGAAGATATAATTTAGGTAACATAACCATATCTTGACTTTGTATTCGTCATCATTAAAGTCATACTGTAAGTCTAAACATTAAAATAACCACAATAAAATCAGGATCTCAGAATCATGTCAACTATCCCACCATACACTCCATGGAAAAATCTCATTGGCGTGCAAACCTCCAGAATCTATATACTGATAATCTAATATGCTAAGGTCTGAGCTCCAAGAAATGGTTTAGGAGAATGATTATTAAAAGTGAATGGTTCAACCTTTTAGAAAAATGTTTATCTATATTCAGATACAGAAACTCCATTTGCTATAAACGTAGCATCCACTATCATCTTTTTTCTGTAGAAACACTTTGAATGGCTGACTTGTATAGGATTTTGTGAAACCTTTCACCAGACTATACTAATTGGAAGGAGATTTTTAACCTTAGCAGATCAACCTTGTTTGGCCATAGAAGTGATAAAATGGGATTCATAATTTTTTCCTGCTAAACCATTCACGAAAACCTTCCAAACAATTTGCAGCAAAACAGGCTTGACGATATCCCAGTACTACTAAAAAGCCATTTGAAAAGACATCAATATACAATCACGTGACATGTCATTGAAAATAAGCTTGTTCTGGTTGGTTCATGAAGTCTGAAATATCAAATCAAATTCACCTACCTTGAAGGCTTGAATAATGAACAATAGTCTCCTTAACATCAGTTCTTCAAATAACCTTTCAGAGTAATGTAGCTAAAACACAATAATTAATAAAACCAAATCTTTCAATTTTGTTCAATAGAAAGCCAAATAATACAATGGCAAAACCATCTATGATTTTAGAATTCCTCAAAGGCAAGACTTATTCTGGTTATTTAACATTGCCTAGGAAGGAACTGGCTGTGGCAGCCATTCCTCATGGTACCTTGGATTCCTTCAGTCTGATAACTTTCCTGAGGCCAGTAACTTGTTGTATTAGAAGCTCAAAATTATACAGGTTGCAGTTAAACATTTGGGAGGCTACTTTGGTTCATATAAGTTGCTTGAGATTTTTAGTTCTAATTTTGGTTCTCTCTTTTTATTATTATTATTTTTTTTCGTTTGAGACTCATGTCCTCTATAAGCCCCATTATATACCCCAAACCCATCCGTATGCAGTAAAACCCTAAGATTACATCACCTCCCAATATTCCAAGAATGCCAAATGAAGTAAATATTACAATGCCAAATGAAGTAAATATTACAATCTAAAAAATAAGAACAAGGTAGATGGGTGCCACCAAGAATAGTGAATGCTGAAAATAAAGAAGTGTGTAAATTAGGAATGTGAAGTTACCTGCTTAAAAGCCCGAACAGTTTTGCCCTTCCTAGGAGTTGAGCACAAAGCACTGGATAATATATCTGAAAGACCATGTCCATATATTCGAAATACAGGACGGCACCCCCCCTCTCCATCAAAATTAGGAATAAATCTTAGAATAACACAATCCAATGTAAGAGCTCTATCCAATGGAGGCCATTCTGAAGCCACATTCCTCCTTGAAACATACTGCAGATATCTCAACTGAGAAGGGACAGGATTGATTGGTTGCAGCAAGTGCAAAAGCTCACGAGGAGCCTGTCTGTAAATCATGTCAAGAGTCTTCTGCTCTCCATTGTACTGCTTCCTGTAAATCAATAGTGCTGCGAGCATGAAAGCCAGAACTGGCCAACCACCACGTTCGCAATGCATTAGAAGCACATTTTGTTGGCCAAGTGAGAGCCAACTTTCGCCTGACCTTAGGAAATGGTGGATCACCTCCATTTTGAGCAACGGGCAACCTTCATATTGACGAGGGTACTCCATAATGGTCATATCATATTCAGACAGAATGTCAGCAAGCTGCGTTTGCCTCTCCCCCTCGCGGAAATTGAACACCAAGAATGAAGCATCAAGAAAGTGTTCTCTGAGTTGGCCAACTACTCCACGCATATAGCTCTTATAATTTTCTTCTTGCCAGGCATCGGTGGTGAAGCAGTAATCAAAGACTATATATGATATTTTACACAGAATGCAGGTTGTTAGCCATTGATTAAATTGCAAAGTTTACAACTTCAACCAAAACCAAGTTGCCATTTAGAAAACTTCGTATACCAATAAAACATTAATTGTATAGTTTCAAAATTCAGCTTTAATTCCTTTCAATTACACAACATCATCTCATATGATTATGCAATAAGAAGGAATTCAATTGCAAAAACGACATTTCATAGCCACACCATCCTTTTGTTTGCTTCAAACACAAAATCGCCAGCGAAAAAAAATGGTGTTCTATTCAATTAATTATATTGCTAGCGAGAATTAATGAGAAATACGCTACTAATCATCAGCGAAACAAAAATCATAAAAAATATGAAATTCATAACAAAAAAATAAGAAAGAATTAAGAAAACGCACCATAAACACGCTCGCAGATCTCAAGCAGGCCGTCGGGAGGCTTCCTGTAGAACAATCTACGAAACAATGCCATATTTTTTTTTTATTTCAAATACTCGAGTTTTGATTTGTTTTTGTTTAATCTTTTCATACACTTTTACCGTTGGACTTTGCTTTGTTTGACAGATTGATTCATTGATTTAATTTGTTTGTTAGCAAACAACAAACCAAAAAGCTGCTGCTGCTGCCGCCGCTGTGATTTTGTTTTTGTTGCTGCTGACCCGTGGCCCGCACTGGCGAGTTTTCTTGACGTGGACGCCATTAACCACCGGCATGTAACGAGTGAGGGTATTTTGGTAAATTTCTCAGGCATGAAATATATGGATAAGCTAAGCTTGTGATTGGGAGAGGGTAAAATAAGAGAGAGCGAAAAATAAGCGAGGAAAATATGAGGGGAAAATTATTTTGCATTGATTGGGAATGAGAGGAAAATAAGGGGAGGGAAAATAACTCAAACTTCTCCCCCTCCATTTTCTCTCTAAAATGGAGAGAAAATATTGAAGAAAGAGGGGATTTTGCAAAAATTATCATCCTACCTCTGGACAGTGTATAAAATTATAGAATCTGAACAAAAACCGAACTAAACTGAAAAACTGACCGAACCAATCTGGTTTGGTTCTGTTCGGTTTGATCCCTTAATAAAATTGGTTTATTCAGTTATACTTTTTAAAAATTTTGGTTTGGTTTTTTATATAGAAAATAGAAAATTTTGAATTAATTGAAGTAATTAATAAATCAAACTCATTTGAATCGAACCAAATTTAAAATACATGTAATTAAATTGAAACAACCCGAACCGAACCTACCGAACCAAAGTTGTTTAATTTGTT
>CATIWR010165651.1:0-10614 GCA_949677035.1 Omphalea diandra | reverse complement strand
TATATATATATATATATATATATATATATATATATATATATATATATATATATATATATATATATGTGTGTGTGTGTGTGTGTGTGTGTGTGTGTGTGTGTGTGAATCAAGCAAAGTGGTGGCTGCCACTTTAGGTTTTGAGGAGAGTGGTCATGCATCCATATAAGAAAAAATAAATAAAAAAGCATATTAGGGTTTTTGGTAAAGGACTTCAACAAATATTCTAAAGGATTAAGGATTATCAAGTCTTTACTAGTTCTTTTATATTTTTTGTAGGTAAGTAGATCAATTCTAATTTTCTTTCTGATATATTGATGGTTAATCTACAGTAATTAATTGATGTGGATGGATTCAAATAAATGAATTTGATGAATTAAATTAAAGTGAACTCTAGGATTTCAATTTAGAGTGTTACTTAAAATTAGATTAGGAAATTTAGTTAGAGCATTTATAACTTTGAGAATAAATATCCTTGAGTAGCAATTATAACAAAATGTAAAGTTTGAATTTGTTATATTGGATTATTGTGACAATTTTGTGAAAGCAAATTTTGAGTAGCAAATTAAAAATTTTATATCAAAAGTTATAGAGATCTTTCACCATTGATCTTGTCATATGTTTATGTTTTGAATGTCTAGTATTACATATTAAAATTTGAGATCGATCCAACAGTGCAATATATATGTATAAGATTAGAATCAAAAGTTGTTTGATAATAAAAATGTGCAATACTGTTAGAAAAAATAATTAATTTAAAATAACGAATAATATTATTTTGATCTGAAAATTTATGAGGTATCTACTATATGTCCAGTTACATATATATTAATTTTATAATTCTTGAAATATATCAGATATAGGTTTAATATTTTTGTTTATCCACTATCCAGTAGAGATTGTGATGTAAAACAACCTAATTTTAGAAATTATTTGAGGTTCTAAATAATTTCAATTTGTTTCAAATTTTATATGCAATATTTTGTATATGTCTAAATATATATATATATATATATATATGAAATTTTCTTAGAATTTTTGGAGTAATATTGGTAAAGGTTATTATACTAGATTTAACTATTATTCAGTTTAGAGTTATGTTTGTGACAGTTTCCTAAAAATAATTAGTTAGTAAGATTGCTATAGCTAGAAAATTAAGAGATTTATTAGATGGTTAGTTTATATTTTAGTTATAAGATAATACTTAATTGGTAT
Organism: Omphalea diandra; assembly: GCA_949677035.1. Classification (NCBI taxonomy): domain Eukaryota; kingdom Viridiplantae; phylum Streptophyta; class Magnoliopsida; order Malpighiales; family Euphorbiaceae; genus Omphalea; species Omphalea diandra. Next base: position 9,402 of record CATIWR010165651.1, on the reverse strand, counting down.
ATTTTAGAATTTAAATTAAAGATTTTATAGATCAATTTCTAACAACTATTAGTTTTAGGATTCTATTAAACTTAAATTAGTTAATCTATTGATTAGATTTGACATGTATAATTGACACTAATTAAATTAATTGAGTTTCTAGATTATTAAATGAATATTTGTTCAGAATAACCATTATTAATAAATATTTATTTAGTTTATTTATATATATTGATTTAGGTGATATTATTGGTGGCCGGTAGACTCAGTGAGAGGACTGCTTTGTATTTGCAACTAGGTGAGGGATTATATGGGTTTATTAAACTTAATGACAATAAATTACTTGTATAATTGCACTTGTGTGAATAATTCAATATTGCTTAGAAGTTGGGGAACTACCATTTATCTTATGTGAATATCTTTATAGTCGATCTATTAAGTTGTGAATTATGTGTTATTCGTGATATGATAATTGGATTGTTTCTATTGTGTTATGTTGGGGAAAGATAAGGACTTTAACCCCATGGTGCATCTGGGTCATATGTATATGTATTATATGTTTTATGGCCTACTGGAAAATGAATGTAAATGTATATGTATATGTATATGTATATGAAGGCTTCATGCCCTATATATTTATTTGAAGGTTTTGTTTAATTCTTCCCAAAAATATTGTGATTCTATATGTGTTGTTGTAACTCATAACCTATATCTATGAATTGTCATGTGATGAACATTGTGTATTAGTTGCTACATGATGTTCTTGTGAAGCTTGCTATGTATTTGATAGTTAAGTCAGCACAAAATTATTCTCTAAGTTCAAAACTATGTAAGAGGTTAGGATGTTCACTGCCTCATATAATTTCTCATTGAGTTGTAATCTACTCGCCCCTCTTTTGTAACAGTGCAGGTTGAGTCAAACTAGAAGTCAGGCTTGCTTCTTCTCCAAAGTCGGACTTGAAAGGTTTAGATTTTTTTAATATTTTATCATGATCTTAGCTTATTTCCAACTTTTACATTATGCCCACATTCTATATCTATTTATATTTTTTTAAGGCAAAAATTAGTTGGGTGTTCATTAAAAAAATTATTTATTATATGATTTATGGATGATATGGATATTTAGAATTGAGTGAAGTTTTAATTATTCCAAAATAAAAGTAACACTGTAGTCTAATTATTTCTATAGTTCTTAATGGTAATTGAATGATCAAAGCAGGATTATAGGGTTAAGAACTCTTGGCCTCACACTAATTGCGATTCCAAGTTAGGTCATGACAAAGTGGTATCAGAGCCAAATTAGAATAGTTGAAAATCAATAGGGTGTTTTGTCTTCGAGTTTATCCTTTACTTCTTATCTGCATGTCCATATCCTAAAACTAAACTCATATACTCTTTCAAATATTATGGCACTTGAAACATGTTCCTCTATGCATCGATGTTAAGCTGAGATTAGCACTTGTGGAAAGGTTAGAAATAGGAGGTCAAATGTAATCCCACCTCAGGAGCAATTATATGAATGAGCAGAACATGCCACAAGCAATAGCAGGTGTGAACATAGGTGTAGCTACTAGAGGGACTAGAGAGACGATTGTAGAAGTAATTGTTAGAACAACTATTGAAGTAGCAACAGGGATAACATAAGGGAATGAGACACCACCTAAGGAGAGGGAAGAGAGATCTTATGATGATGTCGGAGTCGAGGGGGTGAATCAATATCAACAAAATACTGCAACACTAGTTGTAAGATAAACCTAGAGGAATATATTAGGGGAATACATGTTATACAAAGATCTATAGAGGTGATTGTTAGGAGTGTTCATAGGGTTTTAGAGCTAGCCGTTCAGAGAGGGGGTAGTTTAGCAGTTGCTAGTGTTGAGGGAGGAGATTTGAGAGATGATGTGTCCTTGTGGAACTTTGCTAGGCTAAATCCTCTTTAATTTGAGAATCGAACTACTTATGATCCTATATGGTTTATTGATGAGGTACATAGGATATGTATAGGTTTACAGTGTTCATATGTGAGGGCTATTGAGTTAGTTGGATTCCAGATTAAGGGGGTGATAAATAATTAGTATGTAGAAAACATAAAATGTAAGGTTACAGTATGGGATGAGTTTAGGAGGAGGTTTTTAAAGATATTTTTGCCAAAGAGTGTGAAGAGGAGAAAAGCTACTGAGTTTGAGAATATCAAGCATGATAACTTGAGTGTCGCAGAGTACCTTGAAACTTTTGAGAGGTTGAGGAAATATGTTGATCACCTAGTATAAATAGAGACTAAGATGACTGAGAGGTTTGTAGAAGGAATGAATAATAGATTGTATATTCTAATAGCTCTACATAGGCATACTATTTTTACAAAGTCTATATATGTTGTTATACTGCTGGAGGTTAAAAATAAACCGAATGGTGACGAAACCACAAGGGAGCATGGGAGGAAAAAGAAAAAGCATGATGGATAAGGGAGTCAGGGAAATCAATATAAAGGTGGTATCAGGGTTTTTCAAGGCACCACACTTTGTCATAGGTTGGACAATAAGGCCTTAGATCAATTTAGATGTTGTCACCTACACCATGTACTATATGTGGACAAGTGCATAATCTATAGGTGGACTATAGAGGGATGTTTTTAGTGTGGACAAACTTACCATCAATTCAAGAATTGTTATAAAAGACATGTTCAAGGTGACAGTGGGGGACTTAGACTAAATTTACTATCAGCTAAGAGAGGTAATGGAAGAGGCAAAGGTAATGGGGGAGGTAGAGGCTATAGAGGATATGGGCTAACAAATAGAGGACAACAGGGGTAGTATGGACAGTAGGATCAATATGGTCAATAGTTCCAATAGGGTAGAGGTACAAGTCAAGCCAGGGTATTCAACCTTAACCATCAACATGTTTAACAGAATAATGATGTGGTGTAAGGTACACTTTCCATTTGTATTATAGATGCACATGAACTAGTAAACCCTAGAGCCACACATTCTTTTGTTCATCTATTTTTACTTTTAGAATATCAGTACAACCTATAGAGATGATTGAGCCTTTGCTCGTTGCTACACTGCTTGGGGAACTAGTGGAGTGTACTCTAATATACATGGGTTATGATGTAAAACTTGGAGAAATAAATATGCTTGGGAATTTGGTTTTGTTAGAAATTATAGATTTTATTGTTATCATTGGGATGGATTGGTTAGTTGTACATGGGGCTATAATTAATTATAAGACTAAGGTGGTAACTTTTACCTTATTTAGCGAAGGGTATTTGACTTTTCAGCTATGGGCACTAGACCAAGTAATGTGATTTCAGTTTTGGTTGTAAAAAAAATTATTGAATAAGGAATGTGAGAACTACCTAATGTCAATACGAGATGTGAGGTTAGAGAAGCCTAAACTAAAGGAGATTCCTATAGTAAAAGACTTTTAGGATATCTTTCCTGAAGAGCTACTTGGGTTAACACTTGAAAGGGAGATTGAGTTTAGTATTGACTTATTACTTGGAACTAATCCTATATCTATGTCGCCCTATAGAATGTCACTAACAAAGTTGAAAGAGTTAAGGGAACAACAACATGATTTATTAGAGAAAGGATACATTAGGCCTAATACTTCACCTTGGGGTGCTTCAGTACCCTTTGTTAAGAAGAAAGATAGATCAATGAGGTTATATGCAGATTATAGACAACTTAATAACATGACAGTAAAGAATAAATATCCTTTACCTATAATTGATGACTTATTTGATCAATTGCAAAGGGCACGGTATTTCTCAAAGATAGACTAAAGCTTAGGGTATCACCAGTTATAGATTAGGGAGAGTGACATACCAAAGATAGCTTTTCATACTAGGTATGGTCATTATGAATTTTTAGTTATGTCTTTTAGGTTGACAAATGCACCTGTTGCATTCATGAACATGATGAATAAGGTATTTAGGGGTTATCTAGAAAAGTTTGTGATTATTTTCATTGATGATATCTTGGTTTACTCAAAGACTAAGGAGGAGCATGAGGATCACTTGAGGTTAGTGTTGCAAACATTGAGAGAACATAAGTTTTATGCTAAGCTTTCAAAATGTGAGTTTTGGTTGGAAAAGGTAGCATTTTTTAGGCACATGATTTTTACTGAAGGTATTAGGATTGACCCTAAAAAGGTGGAGTCGATAATGGAATTGCCTAAACCTAATACAGTCACTAAGAATAGAAGTTCCTTTCGTTGGGTACTATAGGAGATTTGTGCAAGATTTTTCTAGATTAACAGCACCATTAACAAGATTGACTAGGAAGGGTGTTAAGTTTACATGGGATGAGAGCTGTAAGCAAAGTTTTAACACTCTAAAGGAGAGATTAACTTCAACACTGGTGTTAGTTTTACCTGAAGGGTTAGAAGGGTTTACTGTTTATTGCGATGCCTCAAGGATAGGTTTGGGATGTGTTTTGATGTAGCATAGGAGAGTTATTACTTATGCTTCTCGCCAGTTGAAGAAGCATAAGCAAAATTATCCTACACATGATTTGGAGATGGTTGTTGTGATCTTTGCTTTAAAAATATAGAGATACTACTTGTATGGGGTGACTTATGAGATATTTACAGATTATAATAATCTTAAATATGTGTATAATCAAAAGGACTTGAACATTGATAGAAAAGATGAGTTGAATTTTTAGAGGATTGTGATTATAATATTCATTATCATCCTAAAAAGGCAAATGTATTTATTGATGCCTTAAGTAGGAAGTCAATAGATAGTTTGGCTCATATTGCAGGAGTTAAACAACGAGTTGTTAGAGATGTGCATGAGTTATGGGATAGTGGATTATAGTTCTAAGTGTCTAAGTTAGGTGGGTTGTTGCCTCATTTAGGGTGAGGCCTATTTTGTTGGATAGGATTAAAAAGGCTTAAAAACATGATAAGAATCTTAAGGCTATTAGGAAAGGAGTTTTAGAAGGGTGAATGAAGGAGTTTCAAATCGATATAGATGGCATGCTTAGGTATGGGACTAGATTCTATGTACCTAATGTGGATGGTTTAAGGATAAAGGTAATGAAAGAGGCTTATAATTCAGCTTACGCAGTGCATCGTAGTTCTACCAAAATGTATTGTGACTTAAGACAAATGTATTAGTGGGGTAAGATGAAGAATCTTATTATTGATTATGTTTTTCAGTGCCTGATTTGTAAAATGGTCAAATATGACCATCAAAAGCCAGTTGGGTTGTTAGAGGAGCTTGACTTACCTAAATAGAAATAGGAGAGAGTTACTATGGATTTTGTTATGTGGTTACCTAGATCTAATAAAGGATCATATTTAGTATGGGTGATTATGGATAAACTATCTAAATCTGCCCATTTTCTAGCTGTTAAAACCACCTTCAATGTGGCACAATATGCTAAGCTATACATAGATAAAATTGTGTGCTTGCATGGAGTACCAGTCTCTATAGTGTCTGATAGGGGGCTCAATTTAACTTTAGATTTTTAAAAAAGTTACATGAGGGATTAGGTACTAGGTTAGATTTTAGCACAGCTTTTAACCTTCAAATAGATGGGCATTCTAAGAGAATTATACAAATTTTAGAGGATATGTTAAAGTTATGTGTTTTAGATTTCAAAGGTGGTTAAGAGGATCACTTACTTTTAGTGGAGTTTGCTTATAATAATAGTTATCATGCTAATATAGACATGGCCCCATATGAGGCTTTATATGAAAGGATGTTAGGACTCCATTATAATGGGAGGAGGTTGGTGAAAGGAGAATTGAAGGTCTAGAGTTATTACAGTATAAGCTGAATTTAATTTGGGATAGAATAAAAACTGTTTTTAGTCAATAGAAGAGCTACGCAAATCTTAAAAAAGGCATTTAGAGTTTTTTGTGGGAGGTTATATGTTCCTTAAGGTGTCTCCTATGAAAGGAGTTATGAGATTCGGTAGGAAGGGCAAGTTAGCTCTGAGGTACATAGATCCCAATAAGGTATTAGAGAGATTAGGAGTTGTAGCTTATAAGCTGGATTTACCACACGAGCTTGCTTCAGTGCATCCAGTCTTTCATGCATCCATGTTAAGAAAACATGTGCCAAGCCCCAACCATGTGGTTGTAACCCAGATAATTGAGGTTAAAGAGGATTATTCTTATGAAGAACAACCTATAGCTATTTTAGATCAACAAGTGAAGAAATTGCGAAATAAAGATGTGGCATCTGTTAAGGTATTATGGAGGAATCATTTTGAAGAGGAATGTACTTGGGAGATTGAAGAGTTGATGAAGTTTCGTTGTCCTCATCTTTTTGATAATGCAGGTATGTGAAATAATTTTCAGGACAAAATCAATTGAAGGAGGAAAAAAAACAATGACCCTAATACATATAGTACATATGTACATGATATTCATATGCTACATAATTTATTAGACTTACATCATATATTTACAAGTAATTTCGAGGATGAAATAGCAATAAGTGGGTAAGACTGTAATATCCTTAATTTTTATAAGTTAATTCTATTAATGTAGGTCGTAGAAGTGTTCTCATAATTTTAATTAAGCTATATTTAAGTAAATTTGTGATTATATGAAATAATTTATTGATGTAATTATAATATTTTAAATATAAATAGGTGTCAATATTATGTAATTGATTGATATTAGTAAGGTTAAAGTTTAAACGGATTAGTTTAATAATTTATCAAAAGCTACTTTGGTAATTTAATATGCTAGGTTAATTAAATGTTATATATATATATATATATATATATATATATATATATGCCCATCAAACAAAGTGGCGGTTGCCACTTTAGGTTTTAAGGAGAGTGGTTATGCATTCATATAAGAAAAAAATAAATAAATAAGCAAATTGAGGTTTTTGGTGAAGGTCTTCAACAAATATTCTAAAGGATTGAACATTATCAACTTTCTACTAGTTCTTTTATATTTCTTATAGGTAGGTAGATCTATTCTAATTTTTTTTCTTGTTGATAGGTATATCTATTCTTTTTTTTTTTTCTAATATATCGATGGTCAATCTATCGTAATTAATTGATGTGGATGGATTCAAATAAATGAATTTGATGAATTAAATTGAAGTGAACTCTAGTATTTCAATTTGGAGTGTTACTTGAAATTAGATTAGGAAATTTAGTTAGAGCATTATTTTAATTATGTTGAATAATTATAGACCTGCATATTAGGTATATCTCTGAGATTAAATATCCTTGAGGAGCAATTATAACAAAATATAAAGTTTGAATGAGTTAGATTGGATTATTGTAACAATTTTGTGAAAGTAGATTTTGAGTAGTAGATTAAAAATTTTATATCAGAAGTTATAAAAGCCCTTCACCATTGATCTTCTTATACGATTATGGTCTAAATATCTAGTATTATAGATTAAAATTTGAGGTCGATCCAACAGTAAAATATGTATTTATAGGATTAGAATCAAAAGTTGTTTGACAGTGAAAATGTGCAGTACTGTTAGGAAAAATAATTAATTTAAAATGGTGAATAATATTATTTTGTTCTAAAAATTTATATGAGCTATCTACTATATATCTAGTTACATATATATATTAATTTTATAATTTTTGAAATATATCAGATATAGGTTTAATATTTTTTTTATCCATTGTCCAATAGAGACTCGGATGTAAAATAGCTCATTTTAGAAATTAGGTACTAAATAATCTCAATTTATTTCAAATTTTATATGCAATATTCTGGATATGTCTAATTATAAATGTAATTTTCTTGGAATTTTTGAAGTAATATTGGCAGAGGTTATTATACTAGATTTAACTATTATTCAATTTAGAGTTTTGTTTGTTTAGAAATTAGGTACTAAATAATTTCAATTTATTTCAAATTTTATATGCAATATTCTAGATATGTCTAAATATAAATGTAATTTTCTTGGAATTTTCGAAGTAATATTATCAAGGTTATTATACTAGATTTAACTATTATTCAGTTTAGAGTTTTGTTTGTGATAGTTTCCCAAAAATAATTAGTTAGGAAGATTGCTATAGCTAGAAAATTAAGAGAGTTATTGGGATGGTTAATTTATATTTTAGTTATAAGATAATATTTAATTGTTATATTTTAGAATTTAATTAAAGATTTTATAGATAATTTCCCACAACTATTAGTTTAAGGATTCTATTAGACTTAAATTAGTTAACCAGCATATTAGATTTGACATGTATAATTGATACTAATTAAATTAATTGAGTTGCTAGATTATTAAATGAATATTTGTTTAGAATAACCATTATTAATACATATTTATTTAGTTTATTTATATATATTAGTTTAGGTGATATTGTTAGTGGCTAGTAGACTCAGTGAAGGGAATGCTTTGTGTTTGCAACCAAGTGAGGAATTATATGGGTTTATTAAACTTAATGACAATGAATTACTTGTATAATTGCACTTCAATTGATTAATTAAATGTTCCTTAGAAGTTGGGGAACTACCATATATCTTATGTGAATATCTTTATAGTTGATATATTGAGTTGTGAATTATATGTTATTCATGATGTGATAATTGAATTGTTTCTATTGTGTTATGTTGGGGCAAGACAAGGACTTGAACTCCCCACATTGCACCTAGGTCATATGTATATGTATTATATGTTTTCTAGCTCGTTGGAAAAATGATTTGGTGAATAATCCATAGTGCCCTAAATGTAAATGTAAATTTGTATGTATATGTATACGAAAGCTTCATGTGTTATATATTTATTTGAAGGTTCTTCCTAAATCTTCCCTAAAATATTGTGATTCTATATGTGTTGTTGTAACTCGCAAACTATATCTATGAACTATCATGTGATGAATATTGTATATTAGTTGATACATGATGTTTTTGTGAAGCTTATTATGTATTTGATAGTTAAGTTAGTACAATATTATTCTCTGAGTTCAAAATTATGTAATAGGTCAGAATGTTCTCTTTCTCATATAATTTCTCACTAAGTTGCAGTATGCTCACCCCTCTTCAATAACAGTTGTGTTGGTTGAGTCAGACTGGAATTGAGGCTTGCTTTTTTCTCCAAAGCCGCACTTGAAAGGTTTAGATTTATGAATATTTTTTTAGGATCTTGGATGATTTCCAACTTTTAGGTTGTGACTTAGTTCTATGTCTTTTTCTTTTTTTTTTTTTTGGTGAAGATTACTTGGGTGTTCATTAAAAAAATTATTTATTATATGATTTGTGGATGATATAAATACTTAGAATTGATTGAGGTTTTAATTATTCTAAAATAAAAGTAATGCTCTAGTCTTATTAATTATGTGGTTCTTGATGGTAATTGAATGATCAAAGTAAGCTTGTGGGGTTAAGAACTCTTAGCCTCAACCGATTGTGATTTCAAGTTGGGTCATATATATATATATATATATATATATATATATATATATATATATA
>CATIWR010165644.1:0-12031 GCA_949677035.1 Omphalea diandra | reverse complement strand
TATATTTAAAATAATCAACCTATATCACGTAACAAACTAACTACAAAAAAGTATAAAATATATTTAATAATATTAAATATAAATTAATATACTATTTAATATTATATTAAAATAAAATTATATTAATATAATATTTAATATAATTTAATAAAATAGTGTAATAATATAAATTAATTAATATAATAATTTAAATATATAATAACATAAATTATATAATTATAATAATATAATGTAATTAAATAATATAAAATAATTATGCATTAATTTGATTATATGTTGTATTAATATAATTATAAAATGTAATATCGTTGAATATAAAAAATATATTATTAAATTTAATATAAAACTTATTTTAAAATTAAATATCACCTTAATCATAACACTATCATTCATACCGATATTAATAGGATTAAGGTCTACTTGGCCTTTCAACTTTTTCCGTAGATTATGATGCTTGTTTTTTTTTTTTTTTTGAAGAAAGATTATGATGCCTATTAACAGTTAATTGCATATGAATGCAGAGCGTGTAACTCACGCACTTAAAAAAAAAAAGAAGAAAATTTAACTAAAATTAACATCACATTTTTTAGAGAAATAAATCCCCAAATCCCAAATCAAATCCCTAAATCCCGAAACCATAAACTTGTGATTCTTGAAATTCTGCTATCTTCTTCCTACAATTGTAAAACAGCCATCCTCTAAACTCACATCTCGAAACCCTAATATATCCAAATGACTAGGAGGGGAAGACGAAAACAAATCCCAAAAATCTAATATTTTTTTTTTCTGGTCAAAGAATGCCTTAGCATTTTGCCTGGCATTTTGAATGGCGAATTCTCTTCTGATACAAACCTATTTTAATCCAAATGAGCACTGGCAGGCCCTTAAAGTCGCTCATCACATTGTATTTGGGTGTGGTCACTGGGAAGTGGAAGAAGGGGATCTGTAGCTATTTGCATCTGTTGGTATTTGCTTTGCTTTTCAAAATTCTCGCTTTTTATGGTGTTGATACTGCATGGTTTGTGACCAAGGCTCCACGATTGTCGCAAGCCCTGTTTTCTACAATTGGGGATTTGCACTTGTACAAAGTTTCTTATTCTCTCTTCGATTACGCTACAGCAAAATGGGCACTCTTCTCTCAATTGACAAATTGGTTCAAGAAGAAGGAGCAAACCCATCAAGCAATGGAGCAAGAAGAAGTCGTCATCATAGCAAACCCATTGCTCTAGCAAAATCACGTTTAAAAGAAGACCATCTATTTCCAGCATAGAAGTCTAGTATACGCTTGGTGGTTACATCATCATAAAGCCTAGCATCAGATGCCATAACAACAAACCCATTTCTAATATTGTGAAAGATTTGATTATCAAATTTTGATTCAGAAGACCAGTCAAGAGGTAATCGGACATTCACATCTCGACCAAGAGGGCATCGAGCTTTAAGTTGTGGTAGACACTGAGGATTTTGCATTAGGTTACACTCGCGTGGTTAGAGGTACAGTGGGGAAGAACAGGGCAAAGAGAGGAAGAATAATTCAATCCCCATAAGGAGGGGTATGATTCTTGCTCCCATTGGATTGATTTCAAATAATCTATCAAATCCATTTGTTTCTTCGATTGATCCAAATGTTTTCTCGAGAAACAAACCGCAAAATTCATCTCTTAGTAAATAATAAATAATGATAACGTCAGATTTAGGAGATTGGAGGTTGAAGCGATGAAAGTCGGTAGAGCTTTGACAACAATGGCGTGTTCTTTTTTATTTTTAATTTTTTTTATAATTTTTCATCTGTGTATAAAATAAAATAAAAAAAAAAGAAAATGATAACATGTTGCTTCACACGCTAGATATTTTGCGTGTCTTAGTCAAAAGAGGGTTTTATTGAACTTATTATTCAAGATTAAAAAAAAAAAAAAAGTTAGCCCAAATGATTAATTAGAATTTAAAAGGTCTATTTGAAAGAGTTAAGGAGTCAAATAAGGCCTTAATCCGATATTAATATCACCAAGCGAGGGTTCTTTGAATAGATGATTAGTAGATAGGGGAAATATTTTTGCTAAATGTGGACTTACTAGCTATCACTATTACTACTCTACTATTATTTCACCGCCTCTTTTTAAATTAAAGGATAGAGTCAAATAAAACCAAATAGATTCTTTCCAATACAGCTGTGACGGCAAGTGGGAACCAACCTCCGTGTTTTATTTGTTGGTTAGCATCACAAAGAAAGTATTCATTATTGTTTTATTTCCATCCATAATTAATCTATCATGTTTTTCTTGAAGTTTTTTTTTTTGCACACTAATAATTTCTTTAATTTTGAATCCGTACAAGCACAATGAATAATTTTCCCATAATCTCTAATATTTTTAAATTAAAATAATAATAAAAAAATCAGTAATAATAAATTCAGAGATAAATATCGTGGTACGTGTCGAACATTTATCTTCTATTGGAAATATACTATGATATATTTTCTCTTTTAGAGATGAAGATTGATTGGTGTGCAACAAGCCAAAAGACAGCTTGTTTTGGAAGAGAAGTTGAACTTGTATGCATAAAAAAATCATGCTTCCTTGCACGCTATATCCATTCCCATATTCCTTCGGCTATTTCCACATTTTTTTCAAGAAAAACAAGGCAACGCCATATGTAGTTTAATTGTTTGCCACAGAATAAGAGAATATTCTCCTAATTACCTTCCTGATTGGTGCTTTCATACATACATATATATATATATTTATATAAGTGCTTTCAAACATATATTTGAAGCAATTTCTTTCAACACCAACAGCTATAGGCTAAGCCATGGGGAACTGTCTATCTGCAACAACTCCTAAGGTGGATGTCTCCAAGAAAAGCAAAGCCTTACCCATCGAGACCTCCTTCAACCTTCCCTCCCCATTGCCTGCTTGGCCTGCGGGTACTTATATCAACCCCCCTCTCTCTCGTTTCTTTGCTTTGATTTTTATCTGCTGATCTTATTTGTTTATTCATGTATTCCATCTATTATTGCCATAACAAATATACATATAGGTGAAGGTTTTGGAAATGGTAGCATTGATCTTGGAGGCTTACGAGTGTCCCAGATTTCATCTTTCCACAAAGTTTGGGCTGCTTATGAAGGGGGACCAGACAACCTGGGCGCTTCTTTCTTTGAGATTGATCCCTCACAAATCCCACCAGGATTCTCTATGCTGGGTTGCTACGCCCAACCCAACAACATGTCGCTTTATGGGTGGATTCTTGCAGGAAAAGATGAGGTCGGGGGAGCCTTAACTCAACCACTGGATTACACTCTTGTCTGGAGCAGCAACTCTTTACAAATCAAGCAAGATGGCGTCGCCTACATCTGGTTGCCCACCGCCCCTGATGGTTACACACCCGTGGGCTTCGTCGTCACCAGCTCTCCCGACAAGCCTTCCCTGGATAAAATCCGCTGCGTTCGACTAGACCTCACAGATCAATGTGAGACGGATACCTGGATCTGGGGAACAGCCGATCCAAATGGCTTCAACGTGTTCAGTTCGAGGCCCAGCAAGAGGGGGACGCTGGCCATGGGTGTAAGTGTAGGTACATTTATTGTGGCTAATAGTGCTTCTATAGCATGCTTGAAGAACCTCAGCTCCAATGTGTATTCTTGCATGCCAAATCAAAATCAAATTGAGACAATATTCCACGCATACTCTCCCTCTGTATATTTCCATCCGGATGAGGAATATCTCTCGTCTTCAGTGAGTTGGTACTTTAGAAATGGCGCACTGCTGTACACAAAAGGGCAAGAGTCCAAGCCCGTCCCAATTGACCCAACGGGGTCGAACCTACCCCAAGGAGGTTCAAATGATGGAGCCTATTGGCTGGACCTTCCTGTGGATGAAAGCGCCAAAGACAGAGTTAAGAAAGGAGATTTAAAAGACACCGAGGTTTATTTGCACATCAAACCCATGTTTGGAGCAACGTTCACGGACATAGCAGTGTGGGTGTTTTCCCCTTTCAATGGTCCTGCAAAGGCAAAAGTTGAGGTCATCAATATTCCATTAGGAAGGATAGGAGAACACGTTGGTGATTGGGAGCATATAACTTTGAGGGTCAGCAATTTCAATGGACAACTGTGGAGAGTTTACTTCTCCGAACACAGTGGTGGGTCTTGGTTCAACGCCTCGCAGCTTCAGTTCCTAAACGGCAGTAATAAAGTTGTCGGGTATGCATCGTTGAGTGGCCATGCCATGTATTCCAAACCAGGTCTAGTCTTGCAAGGGAGTAGTGGAATAGGAATTAGGAATGATACTGCTAAAAGCAAATTGGTGTTGGATACGGGGTCCAGATTTTCAGTGATTGCCGCTGACTATTTAGGCTCAGCTGTCGTTGAACCACCATGGCTCAATTACTTTAGGAAATGGGGTCCAAAAATTAGTTATGATATCGCCGATGAGATCAAGAAAGCGGAGAAATTATTGCCTGGAAAACTCAAATCTGCTTTTCAGAAATTTGTGAATAGTCTGCCAAATGAAGTTCTCGGGGAAGAAGGTCCCACTGGTCCAAAACTCAAAATAAACTGGACAGGCGATGAAGTCTAAACTATGCTTTTGTCTATTGTTATTGTTAATATATATATATATATATATATATATATATATATATATATTGCCATTTAATTAACAATCGTTTATAATTCTCTACGAAAATCTCAAAAACAATACAGAATTATATATGTCTATTTGCATATTTATAATGTGATAAAAATAAAATATTGTATTATGCATAAAAGTATTAAAGGAAAAGCCATGGCGAATATATGGTTAGGACTTAAAGGATCCTTTGAATAAAAATTTGTTTGAAATCACGAAAGCTGAAAGCATATTCCATTACCAATATGTAGCAGTTGTATTATTAGACAGTGACCAAAGAGCTTATTTATTTGTGATGGTTGAAAAGGGAAAATTTTCTCAATATTGTGCGCCGCATTAATATAATGCACGTCTTGTTCGTTTTTGCATACTTTAGTTAAACTACTAAGTTTTTCTCCCTCTTTTTTTTTCCTGGAAGAAAAGGAAAGGCAACAGCTGAAGCATTAGCTAATTGGCTAAGCCACGCCACAAATATCATGCATTAGAAGACTCTGTTGAAAGAAATTTGAACCCAAGCTCAAAAAGCCAACATGATGAACCAACCAGTCAGCAGTGACTGCAATTAAGGCAGTTTAATTAAAGGATCAAATCTGTTTTTGATGGGTAAAGGGACAATAATATATAATATGAAGACAAAAAATCAGGAAAACTAAAATGTATGTATAATTAAAAAGAGAGAGAGAGCGGATAATAATGTGTTACTATTATAAAGATGATGAATAATTAAGAGGGCAAACTCACCAAACAGATGTAGGATTAAGAGAAGGTGGTTTTGGGGTGGTCAAAACCAAAAATGCGGCCAACCACCTATATATATTATGAACCCTTTTAGCTATAATATTCTTAAACAAAGTGTCTTTCAAGTTGCAATATTAATATTATGCTGTTACTTACTATTATTAACATGTACGTCACAAGTATGAATTGCCCCCATGCAATAAAAACAAAATGGTTTTGTCATATCTAATAGTAATTCAGCCATTCATCCTTTAATCCTTGATATAATTTTTTTTTTTTTTTAAAATGTGGTGATTCTTGAACCAAGAAAAGAAAAATATAGAGCATCATGAAATACGTTACACCTACATATCAAATAACTAAAACCAAGGATGTTGTGCAATTATGTTTGATCAAGAATCAAACCCAAGGATTCAATGGAATGAATGGTCAAATTCCCATGACATCATCCCTTGCTCTCTTTGTTCTCCAACTAACCCTTTATCTTGTCACCGATCGCATTTTTGTTCTCATTCTTAAGCCTTTACGACAACCTCCTATCGTCGCTAAGATCCTGGTAAGTACATCATCATCACCTTCTTCTTTTTCTTCTTTTTTTGTTCATATATATATATATATATATATATATTAATTGTTTGGGTGATCCTTACTTATATAAAAATTAAATATTGTTAACAACTTCACGTAATTAATTGTGGCGATGCAGTGTGGTATAGCACTAGGTCCGTCAGGATTGGCGCAAACCAATTTCTTTGCATCACATGTCATCCCATTCGGAGCTGTCCCATTTATAGAAACGTTTGGAGGCTTGGCCCTAGTTTATTATATGTTCTTGGTGGGATTAGAAATGGAGTTAAACCCAATCTTGAAAAGTGATCGAAAGTCCTTCAGCATTGCCTTGGCAGGAATGATCATCCCCTTCTGCACTGGTTTGGTCTTATTTTTCACTAGTTTTAAACCAGAAAAAACTGACTTCAGGGGCTCTATGTTCTGGGGTGTTGCTCTAACTGCCACCAACTTTCCTGAAGTTTCTCGAGTCCTTACAGACCTCAAACTCCTTCGCAAGGAAACTGGAAAATTGGCCTTGTATATATCTGCTATCAGTGATTTTTGCTCTTTGTTTCTTCTTGTATTGGCAACACCATTGCTCAATAACCGCACCTATTTGGCTCTGCTGTCCACCATTGGTTTCGTGGTATTCTCCATATTCATAATGCGTCCGGCAATCTCAGAGATTGTTCAACGATTTTTTAAAGATGAAAACTACAATGATCATCACATATGGTTCATTCTGGGATGGGTAATTCTTTTTAGCTTAATCACCGATGGATGTGGGTCGCATTCCATTCTTGGCAGTTTCATGTTTGGCGCTATTATGCCCCGTGGAGACATGCTCAGATTTAAACTTGTTGAGAGAGTAGATGATTTTGTGTACGGGATTATGATGCCCATTTTTTTCTTAAGTAATGGGTTACGATGTGAATTTGGGCTTGTGTTTAAAAACATGTCCTGGCATTTGATTCTTATAGTTATAGGCTTCTCTTTTGCAGCCAAGATTGTGAGCACTGTGATTGTGTCGCTCTCGTGCAATATGCCAATCCAAGAAGCTATGTTGCTCGGATTTTTGATGAACACAAAAGGAGTTTTGGCATTGATTATTGTTAATATAGGACGAGACGTTAAGGTACTATTCCATACCTCATATATATATATATATATATATATATACACACACACACACATATATATATTTGTGCCGTGGTGTCTATATATGTGAATTGGTGTGCACATGCTTCATTGTAAGACAATTTTGTTTTGTATCCTCCAGGCTCTGGACAACCAATCATTTCCATTAATGATGCTCGCAATCTTGGTCATGACATTTTTGGTGGAGCCTATTATTGAGATCACTTATAAGCAGGAAAGACGTTTCATGAGGTACAAGCACAAAACGATTAAGAGTACAACTGCAGTACCTAATATTCAATTTCGAGTGCTTGCATGCGTCCCTTCTACTCGCGATGTATCGAGCATCATCAGTCTCATGGAAGCATCTAATGCCACGAAAGAATCTCCTCTTTGTGTGATTGCTGCCCATTTAGTGGAACTCTCTGGAAGAGTGAGTGCCATGCTATTGCTGCATGACCACTTAAAGATAAGTGGTATCGCTAGCAGCAGCAATCGCAGAGGCAGAAAATCTAAGTTAGACCAAATTATGGATGCCTTCAAATTGTTTGAGATTAGAAATAATGGAGTGTTTGTCCAGGAAGTGATAGCAGTATCCCCTTATGAGACCATGCACAAAGAGATTTGTAGCCTCGCACAAGAAAAGCATGTTGCACTTGTTATCATCCCATTTCATACTGAATTAATTTCTGATGGAAAAATAGAAGACCCCATTTCTATTTTTGCTGGTGTGAGCCAGTTCGTGTTGGCAAACGCACCATGCTCTATGGGTCTATTGGTAGATCGCGGACTTGTTTCGTTTACGCTTACCAACACTGAGCCTGCAGAAAGGACAGATCCTAATGATAAAGGGCTTCACATTGCCGCACTATTCATTGGGGGCCCTGACGACAGGGAAGCATTAGCTTATGCATGGAGAATGGTAGGGAGTGGTTTTGTAAGTTTGACAGTGATGCGATTCATCCCGAGTAAAGATGCAGCAGGAAAATCAACCAATCTAGATGGTAGCTCGATTGACTATGACCATAATGAACAGAGGATTGATGATGACTACATGTACGAGTTCTTGATGAGGGCTTCAAACGATCAATGCATAACTTACATAGAAAAGGAGGTGAGTGATGGGGATGAAACTCTAGCTGCAATCAAAGATAACTATGTAGATTACGATCTATATATAGTTGGAAGAGGGCAAAAACGTTTGAGATCTCCTCTTACTTTAGGACTATCAGAATGGAGTAGGTGCTCAGAGTTAGGAGCATTAGGAGAAACATTGACTTCATCTAGTTTTGCATCACAGACCTCCATTTTGGTTCTGCAACAATATATAGGTAGGTCTAATAAGGCTTCCCCCAAAGGATCAGATATCCCAGTTGATTCATCCCCTTGGCATCCATTGATGGATCGAGGTAATTATGAAGATTTCCGAACAGGGGCAGGGGCGGGGGCAAAGGGCAGGGATAACAAACTTTCTTATAGTAGACTACCACAGAGATGATCCATGGATATTGTACTTGAATGGATTGTCAAAACCTCAGAGAATTTCAAGTTGCACATTCTTGAACCATGCGGTAACCAGTTCAATTACAGAACTCATTAATGCATCCACTTGAGAATTCTCAATATAGGAGCCATTCATTTCTGATTTATGTATTGATAAAAATTAAAGGACAAAATTGTGAACCCCATATGTTACGCATAATCAGTGATGACTATCAGAACATTCAATTTATAAATAAACAAAAGCAAATCAAGAATGGATTCTATTTCTATAAGATCTCAATGGGTATTCCATCATTTTACCAATAACAACATAACCTAAAAAGATTGTTTTAATATTATTATTGCCAAGGATATATCAAAGTATCAAAATAAATATAAAAATCATATTCAAACAACTACTATGTAATATTATAATTGAACTGTCATTTCCCAAATCTAGTAGTAGCTACTTCTTTCTTAGACAATATGTTCAATTGCTTCATGCATTAACACATGATAAGAACTGAAGAAAAATGTAATTATACTGATATATATAAAGTTACACCCATATATTCTAACCTCAAATAATTTTATTCCTCTAGTTTTATTATTCCTAATATGCACATTATTATTCTTATTATATGGGTATCAAAGACCTCACAAATACATCACAAAATGTATCAACTATCTGAAGTAGTATTAATTGTTACAAATGCAGAGAATATGTATCTTCTCACATTATCAAATATCTAGTTACTTATCTCCATATCTTTCTATCTTCATTAACATTCAACTCACTTAAGGCTCCCATGATATCATATATATTATACTTGCATTCTATTTCACTTAATGTGCATGTCATAGAAGTATTTGACAAAATATATATTGTTCTGACGTGAACAAGTAGGAAACACATGAATAAAAATACGACTGGAACAAAGAAATTTATAAATATATTCAACAAGCAAAGATCAAAATACATGTAAATATTTTACATATCACACACTCGGTGTTGTTACTATATATTTATTTGCCCAGTGTCTTACCTCAAGACATGATACTGTCAACATACAATTATTATTTACTTATAAAATCAACTGTGTAGAAATTATAAAAAAAAAATACCCCTAAAAATGAATATAAGAAGACTGAAATAATATTTAAAAATTTAAGATATCAACTATAAGAAATCACATATTTTGTAACAATCAATATTGCTATATCAATTTAAAAGTTATCACTTTCAATTTTTTAGTGATAATAAATATTATCACTGGGATCGTAGTCTATATTTTTATAACTACCATGCTACTTTATATATGACAATAAAACTTACTATAAAAATATGTACTTAATAACAATAATTTTATAATTATATAAAAGTGACTGACCTACAATAAATTGCGGCAAACAATGCAATATAAATTATCACCTATTACATAATGTTATCACAAATTAATTACCAAATAAAATTCACTAGTGACAACTTTAATTTATTGTCATAAAAAAATAGAGATGGCAACTCTTGTGTCATTCAAATTATATATTTACTGTTAAAATTATACTAACAACATTTTATTATCATTGACCCATATTGTTATAAGATGTTTTTATCACTAAAATAAATTTTAGTGACAAGCTTAACTAACATATATTGTGAATTTAGATTCTATCACAATTATTTAGCGTAGTTAAAATAATTATAGAGTATTACTATATATGGATCTTGCTTCTAAGAAAATTGCTGATAATAAAAAGGAATTATCTTAGTTTTCATAATAGAAACAAAAACTTTTTTTTGTTGTTTTTGTTGTTCCTATTATTATTATTAGCTTAATAAAGTATATAAAATAATTTATAGCTTTTTATGTCAAAAAAGAAAACATTTATAAATTAAAGATATAAAACAGAAACAAAAATAATATATGAATAAGTTGGAAGGGACAACATATATACGAAGTAATTAATAAAAGATGGTTTGTTTTTTGCTCCTAATATAAGGGATTTTGGAGTGCTACAGCTATATATGAAGAGAATAGGCAACAAAAAATAGAAAGAAATTAACACCTAGCAACATATAGTTGATTGAAAAAAAAAAAAAAAACCTAAAGAGCACATTGTGCGGGAAACCATCTAATATAATCAAAATTATGGAAAAACAGATCAATAATAAGTTAAAACTAAACTAAATGATAACAAGTTTTCTAGTCTTTATCATCGATCAAAACTATTCTCTTCCATCTTGATTGCTTATTGTGTAGTTGCTAATTAATTAAAAGATGAATAAGACATTCACAAACAATCAGAGTCAGAATCAGAGCAATGGAGGATTGATTAACGGAGAATATATATTACATCGTGGACCTGGGAATCTCGTAACGTTGTGTTATTTTGAAAATGTAACTAATGATAGGGCTTTTTGGAAAAGTGAGAATTCCTTGATTAGTTCTCTTCCTTACTTCGTCATACAATTAAGCATCATGATGCTATGTATTCGCATTCTTTTCTTTATCATCAGGCCTCTTCGCCAGCCACGCTTTTTAGCAGAGTTATTGGTAAGTGCACCATCAATCCCATAAATTCTTTTTCTTTAATTTTTAACAACCATTAATTAATTAATTTGTATTTGTATTTGTTTTTTCAACGTGTAGGCTGGTTTGATTGTAGGACCAACTATGTTTGCACGCACCACATTGTTTGAAGTTTATGTACATCCGGCCAAGACCACCAAGACATTAGACACCATAGGCCAACTAGGTCTTGTTTACTACATGTTCCTTGTGGGTTTAGAGATGGATCTAACCATGTTAAAACACATTGATAGAAAGGCATTATCCAATGCCATGGTCGGGGTTTTGTTCCCCTTAGCCATGGGGGTTGGCTTGTATTTCTTCCTCATGCACTTCAAAGACATGGAATTCATAGGCATGGGTGGTGCCGTGTGGGCTATTACACTTACTGTGACCAGCTTTTCAGATCTTGCTCGAATCCTATCCGATATGAAGCTCCTCCACACAGATATTGGAAGATTGGCCTTATCTTCAGCTATTGTTTGTGACCTTGTTGCATGGGTTCTTCTGGTTGCCTTAATCACCATGGTAAACCAAAACTTTTATTACTTGAATGTGTTTGCAATGATTGTGTTCGTCTTATTATGTTGGTTCGCGGTGCGTCCCGCTCTCTCATGGATTATCCGTCTTAACAATTCTTCCAATGAAGCTGCGGATTATGAGCTACTCATTTATTTTATTCTTGGAGGGGTGGTTATCTTTGGTCTCATCACCGACGCTTGTGGGTCACAATCCATGATAGGAGCTTTCATGTTTGGACTTATTGTACCTAAGGGGGAACTAGCGATGAGACTAATGGAGAAATTAGAGGATTTGGTAACTGGGATTTTGCTTCCGGCATTCTTCTGGACAAATGGGCTCAAGACCGACTTCCATGAATTATTCAACGGGGCTAACATTAGTGTGGTTCTGGCAACCATAATTATA
>CATIWR010165641.1:0-21525 GCA_949677035.1 Omphalea diandra | reverse complement strand
CAATTCATTAATCATATCTTGACCAACAGCAGCACTACAAGATGGATCAGGGCATCGCAACATCAAACATCCAGGACCATCATTAATAGCTGTAGTAATGTACCCTACAGGGGAAATCAAAATGGATGAATAAGAGTATGGGCCTCAATATAAGTATCAACACACCCAAAGGAAAAAAAAAATTGAAATTTTGTATAAATCATCAGATACATAAGATAATAAACATGCAACTTCAGTAATGTAACCTGAAAAATATCATATCTACACCAGCATTAGTTCAGTCTCATAACACAAAATCAACCTCAGT
Source organism: Omphalea diandra (assembly GCA_949677035.1). NCBI lineage: Eukaryota > Viridiplantae > Streptophyta > Magnoliopsida > Malpighiales > Euphorbiaceae > Omphalea > Omphalea diandra. The sequence continues at coordinate 21,218 of CATIWR010165641.1, read as the reverse complement.
TTGCCGAGCGCAATACATGTAGAAACTTCCCCTTACTTGCATTTTTCCTACATCCCATAATTAAATGAGGATTTTTGTGATACTGTAATTACTGCAAAAGTAATTAGCTAAGATTTTGTTAAAACAACAATGAATGTTATATAATACTGATTTTACCAATTGAGGAACAAAAAATTAAATTCCAGAGACAATTTCCGGGACTGTTCATAAGCATCAAATAATCTAACAGTGTAAAGATAAGGATTGTTATTAGATTTCTCCCCCCCACTATTTATTCCAGCTCTTGTTTAGTTCCTCTTTGTTCTCATACAGCATAAATAAAATTGACCAAAATAAATTCTGAGTATATCAAGGGGGACTCCATAATAAGACAGGACAGCCAAGGGCATGATGTGGGAAGGAAAATGTTTATAGTAAATCTGCTTTCAAATGCTATTTCATTTCTCTAAATAGGTAATATCCAGAAGGATCTTTCTCAACATGTTTCTTTAAGTATTTCACTTTCTCATGCTCTATCAAACCCAATCACAAAGGTTTCAACTGCACCAAGTATTTCACAATAGTGGCTAATCATGAAAAGAGAATTCCAAATAATGCCATTGCACATAGATTTGCCCAATTACAGGCATGTCAAATCATATATCTAACACAATACTTTGGGTTCTCTACTCTAGTCAGCCATTCATTTCTTTGATATTCTACTAAATCACCCTAAAATTAGATCCATAATCTGTGTCGTAACATTTCCCTTCAACCAAAGCCATGGGTTCCAGTCACCTAGTTTCATATCATACTTTCTCAGTTTCACAACAAAGTTGCAAACTCTCAAAGGAAAGTTCAAGAATGTCAAGAAATACTCTACCAAAAAGTATTTTATGTCCCACATCCAACATCATCATTGCTGCTACAAATTGTGAAGGATAACACCAACAACCACAAATTTTATAAAATTCACTTCAACTGCTAGACCTCTCAAATAATGCTTAAGGGGAAAAAAAAATAGCCTGAAATATAAAAGATCCCATGAAAATAGTATGGCTCTAGAAGGTTCGAGACTAGCCTCACTCCTAATGTAAAGCCACTCCAGTTGCCCTACTTATTAATCGACTACAGACAAGGATGGAAAATGATATTTTTTTCATTTGCATCCATGAATTCAAAATATGCTCACTTTCACTAAATTATAGTGAGAACTGAACATCATGATATATCAGAATAAAAGCAAATAGACTTCTATGATACTCAATGTCTTGAAAGTCTTATAGGCAATATTTCATCACCCATAAAACACTTCCCTGACAATCTAGCTTCATGCTTCTGTAGTACTATTTCAAATAAAACCAGTAATAAATAAACAAATGAAGGCCCAGGAGAAGGTTTAGGCATGTAGAAGACTACAAAACATTCAAATGCCAATGAGGTTGAGCCTTTGATCATCTAATAGAATGCATCATTGAGTTCTTCATCACATCATACAATTTATTATCATTATAGTTGTTAAGTAATTCAATCTAACCAGATAAATTTAACAAAATCAGACTAGATCAAAACAATTAACTTTGAGTCAGCAATTTATGAGTAATTTTAACCTCAATACTGGCATAATATATGGCTCTGCATGGCAGAAACAATATGTCCTTGATATGTAGAAGTAGTAGAACCCATTGGACAACAAAACTTGCATGTTTAAGATGACATTAGAAACAACTAAACACACGAGTGGACCCCCACACTCTTAAGCATAGACGAACCTTGCCAGCATGAACAACAAAATGGGTGACCGCAAGCAGCAGCATGCAACCTATCACAAGGATAGGTTTCAAAACAAATTCCACATGTCATCTGTCAAAATTGGAATACACATCACAACAAATTAGCAGACAAAGAATGCCTAAAAGCTGTGATAACACTAAACTGCGGAACAAACTAGCTTTCATGCAAAATCTTGGAAAAAATACTACTTTACAGTTGACTGCTTACTTCTCTACCATCTGGAAAATCAACAACTGATTTCTCTAATAAACCAACAGCTTTGCGAACCTTTTCTTCATCTGCGAACCATTCATCATGCACTTTACTGACACTCCTGCAGTTTCATACAAAAATGCAAATGATGATTCATAGAAAAGGACACAATGTGTTACCAAAGAAAAAATCAGAAAGCCTTCTGTAAAAGAAACTATTCCACACGGTTTCACACTTCCAACTCAAATTCATCATTCTCTATGGAGTGCAACTAAGTCATAATAATCATGTAAATAAATTAGGAGTAAAATATCATGCTTCTAAGTGATTTCCTACCAGTTGTAATAGCGAAGTAACATGCTAGCCGAAACCTTTGAAATAGAAAGTACAGTTGATATCCTCATAATATCATCTTCTTGGCGTTGAAGAATATCTGTTTCACTCAGAATAGTGTAGCTTTGCTGATAAAAGAAACTAACACAAGTCAACATCAACCCAAACCAAATCAATCTCTTACCCAAACTAGTGGTAAGCATACATAGACCATATAGAAGCTCAAATTTCTTCTTACACCCATCCAACCAACCAAACTGAGGAATGTTGAAATAAAGCAGCAGACTCAGGTGTTGATGCCCATAAATATAATGTATTATTAATGGGCGACCTTTTACATATAGAGCATTTTTCACAAGAATATATTGAAAGTAAGCCTTTTCCCGCATGAAATAAACTAAGACAGACATTTATGCAGAAATATGCAATCGATGACCGCATAGACTTAATTTACGTTAAGAAACATAGTAAGGGGCACAAAAGAAAAAAAAAAAAAAAGAAATGAACAATCAAGCTCCAAAAGTTATCAATTTCATAAATAAACATTAAAAAGATTTAAGAAAACGAAACTTTAGTCTGAGAAAGGGAAAATCTAAAAACAAAATCGAAGGGGAAAAGCAGAAAAATGGAGGAAATGGGGGAAACCTGGTGGCGATGAGAGATGAGGTCATCAGAATCATCGGAATCATTGTCGATGAACTCGTAATCAGCAACATCGGCTTCATCGCTGTCGAACGCATCATCTCCTCCGCTGTAGAAATCGTCGTCGGCGGAATCAGCGGCGGCGTCGTGCATATCAAACTCATCCTCGGATTCCATTATACTTACTTGATCGAAACCCTAATGAATGGACAGGTATAAATGCGGCAAACTAAAAAATTATCATGCACTCTTATTATTATTATTATTATTATCTTGTAGCCGAATTAGACAAGAGAGAGAAAGGAAACGGCAGAAGGGCAAGGATTGTAAATTAGAAGGAAAACAAAGGTGAGGAATGGAAAAATTGGGCGGAGAGAGCGAAAGAGAGAGACTTTATTTGAAAGGAAATGAAGAGATGAGTGCCCCTTTAACTAAGTTCTGTATGACGGTGCAAGAACAGTATTTAAAAATCGATTAAAAAAACTTCCTTTTTTTTAAAATTATAATGTAGTATAAATAATAAAAAAATTAACAAAAATAGAAAATATATATGAAGCACAATTTTTTTTTTTGCCGAAAAATTTCCCCCCAAAAAAAAAAAGAAAAGTGATGATTAAATATAATTATTCATTTTATTGTTTATTTAAATAATTAATAGTTGCAACAGATGATTTTTTTGAGAAAGGAAGAATCTTGTCACAGTCCACCATTGACATTAAAAAATATGACCTTTCAACCCTTTTTTGTATGAAAAAGAGACTAAAAAAAATGAGTTTTTTTTTCTTTAAGCCTAGAATAGGTAGTTTATGAATAATATATATGTCAAACTTTATATATATATATATATATAAACTTTTTTAGTCTTTGATCATGCAATAAAGATATTTTTTTAGTTTATTTATTTTTAATTAATTTAATTGTTTTCTATTAAAATAATAAATTTAAAAAAAATTAGCTTTTCACACTCTTATTCGCAAATTCGTATTTAAATTTTTTTTTCTTTACCACTCATCCAATCGTGGAGAGGGTCACCTTTGGACAAGAGGAAGGAGAATCCAATTTGTGTAGTCAATTTAGGGCATGCAAAAAGTTTTTAAGTACATTTCATGGAAAGAATTGGACCTTAGCCCACACGACACATGATGATTTCTGCCGCAATTCAATCAAACTCATCACCTTAAAGCTGGCCCCCCATGCATTGCTTTTATAACTCAACTCATCACTCTTTTCACGGGGCATGTGCGAGGGAAGCAAAAAGTCAAAAAAAAAACACAAGCATCCAGCATTTCTAAACACCGCAGTATCAGTATGCTAACATCCTGACATTGTATAATTTGAGACACTTACATGACCAAAATTCATCAAAGATTTGTAGACCATATAATAAAAGAGATATCATATGGAAAATAATAGTGTTCCAGATAGCATAGATAAATGAGTACAAATTTTGTAGACCGTATAAATTTTGTTATCTTTTTCGCCTCCAGCAGAGCTCGGGTTCTCATTGGCTACCGATGCTTCAACAAAGTTCACCGATGGCTTACTCAGGTAGATTCTGGGTTCTCTCAAACAAAAGTAACCACGCCCCCCAAAAAAAATGAAATAAAAAAAAAATATATCTCTTTTACACCATTTATTCTATTCTGTTACTAAAAACTGGTGACCTTCTCAACTTTTTTGATAAGTCCTGCCTAGAAATGTACACATACGATTTATCCCTGTTATGATTTCATCAATAATATGCTGCAAAATTAGTTTCATGCTAGTAAGTATAAACACAAAACAACAAACAGAAACTTAATTGACAAACAGGGTTTGGGAGGATTTTTTTTGAAAAAAAAAAAAAAAAAAGAACGCCAAATAAGAAATTATAAAGTGACTAATTCTGTCACTGTATTGTATACTTATTTTTTCATTAACATATAGTTCCTGATAGCTTGACAAGTATTTCTCAACCATTATTCTCCCCTTTTTACAAATAAAAAATTAGCTCCAATTGGACTCGTCCACATGACGCAATAGTATAATTTGGAAAACAATGTAGAGCAAACAAAACGATCTATTACAGTACTAGCTCAATAGCAATCCATCATGGATTTGCTTATACTCTGTGTTCAGCTCTTAGGTGAGACCAAAGCTCCATATCTCATGCATTTATGCAAACAAAATTAAACAGGAAAAAGTTTCATATCCTTTATGACATTAGATGTTTAAACCACGGAATTCATTGCAAGATATACCAACATGCAGTACCCTCCAGCTATCGGTTATAGCCCAAACAAGAGCCTTCACTATTCATGAAAGTCTTTCAGAGGGATATCTCCCTCTTCACGTTGTTAGCTAAAAGCTCTGATATTCAATCAGCCTCCTTACTAGATTTGGATGGGGGCAAAGTTTACAAAAAAAATGCAAATTCCCAGTGTGTGAATCCTTACCCGTGGTAAACTTTAGATTGGAAGTAGAGGAGCCTTCTCATCATTTTCAACTCGATGACTAGCCTGGAGAACAGTGAAAAAGGCATTATGGAACACATTTGGATAGATTAAAAATCTGAAAAAGACAATTGCAACAGGATCTAAAAGAAAGTTCTCACATTCGCATTTGCTCCTGCTGTCATAGTTATGAAGAATTGATCCTTAGACCTGGAAATTGAGTAAAAAATGTCAGTAATATTAACAAATCATTTTATTTCATCCCAGTGATGGGATCAACAATCATTTCAACAAGAGAAATAACATGAAGCTTTTTATTGATCATAAGGATGTTAAAGAAGGCTTTCCTTTGTCATCGTGTCCCTTTTGATGGTAGAATTTAGCCAAGAAGTATATGTGAGGATCATGGTCATGGAATAAAAGCAAAGAGTGCAGGCACCAACCTCTGGCTTTTTTCACCATCCATCATTTCCAGACTATCTTTCAGTGGTTCATCCTTAACCTTTGAAAGTGAAGAAAAGAACTGAAGAAGTTTGATAATAACATTAGATAAGTCAAATTTTGACAATATAAGTAATCCTTCTCTAATATAAAACACAAATCGCACATTTATTTTGAGGATCAGAAAAGAAAACATATAAATGAGATATGTGCAAGGCAAGATCACCTGGTGCATGGAGATAAACACAATAGAAATTCCTAAGATAAAATTCATAGTCAGAGTATGACCAAAGAGTGCAGCAGATGCTATTCCAGTAAAAATTGTGGCCACAGTTGATGAATACTTCTTCAAAATCGTATCTGCAACCATGAATGAAATTGAGACCTCAGTACGTTGCAGAAGGAAATGATATAACTAAACTAGAGCTTAAGATATATAATTAACTCTGAAATGTATCTCTTAGAGCATGCTTGGTAAGTAATATCCATTTTTCTAATCTGAATACCATTTGCAAATATCATTTTTTATTTTTTAACATCTTTTCAGCTCCTTTCACCTATGTTTATAAAAATTACACCATATCATCTAAACACCAATCGCTCTCATCAGTAATAACTGCAAAATAATAATCAATTACCAACACAATTTTCTTTCCATACCAACTACCAAGCACCTTCAAGATATAACCATGACCTAATTATCTTCTTGCTATAGCTATTGTCTTATTGAGGCCAATCATGATTGTTATTAGACTAAGAAATTAGTTAAATCTTGACCTAACAAAGAGATGCAAAAGGGAAGACTGGAAGAGATGGATCCCAGGTGCACTTTTGTTTTATCATGAGCACAAATCACAAGGTACAATTGCAAAACAAAAAGCACTATACAATGACACTTAACAGTAAATATATATTAAGAAACAAAATAAGGAAATATAACATAATTCAAATCACCTGCATATTTGAAAAAGAAAGATGACAAAATTCCTTGTGCTGCATTGTTGCATATCAAAAGCATGGTAGCCTTAGAGTGTCCTTGCAAGATATCCAAGCTACTAGGACCTAAAGAATTCACATACAAACAATTTAGCAACAAATTAAACTGTCATAAGCATGTACAATCATAGTAGTCAAACTCTTGAGTCAACTTGTACAAGTTTCTGAATTTATATTTTTTATTCAAGCAAATGAGTTAACTCCTATATAAAATCATTTTTGCATAAAATCTTAGTAAACTCATGAGCTAAAATAGTAAAATCGGTAAATTAGTGAGTAAATCTGCAGGAGTTTGTGAGTTTACTATGCATGTGAAATATTGAACATTAAATTTTAAACTTCAATTTTTATTTATTCATATAATGTTATATCCGAATTAATAATATGATTAAAAGCTAATTACATTACTTGGTGTATATATATAATATTAATGAAATACTAAAGATAGTTTCTCATAGCAGTTTTATTTTTTTTTTTAAAAAAAAAAACTGTCATAAAAATCCACGTTACAAAATAGGTATTTGGTTATGACATAATGCATTAAATAAAACATAAATGTTGTGCACAATAAGGTGATTGAAAGCTAACTAATCTCTTTTTAATTATATATATATTTGAAAGATATTTGTTGTAGCTTGTCAATTTTTACGATTTTATGATCGATTTTACAATCCAGTCCTATGGACTCTTCATTGATTCTAGGTGAACTCATGAGTTTAAGAAACTTGTGTATGATCATCTCAGTAGTATCTAGTAAGTGAGTTTCATTAACAATGTGCATTATGCTATATATGACATGATACATATTTCTAAAAGCAGAGTTATGCCAAACTAAGAAAAAGGTCTTGTTGGGTTTCAGAATTCCCCCAAATGGAAATATTTCGGCTGTTTCTTCACCCACTTGTTCCCTCACTCCGCTTTTACCCCTTCCCAACTGAAGGGTAAATCAACTGTTAGAATCCTACGGTGCTCAAATTTGTTTCATACAATTGCATATTAAATTTTTCTGCAAGTATATGCATAAGTTTTGACCTCAGTTGGAGATACTGGACATTTTTGTTCTAATGACTCTAACAAGCAAAAACAGTTCAGCAGCAAGATAAAGTCCTTGTACCAACCAACTAAACAAGGAAGATTCTATAGAAGTAACTTTATTTGCTCAATCAACAACATAAACAAAAGCTCATGCTAATGGATACTTGATTATAACCAGCATTACCCATGAAACTGCACATTACAGGTCCATACCTTTAAAAATGGCAGTTACTAGGATGGCTACGAAGTTAAATATGGCACCATATCCATAAAGAAAAAGGTTCTGCAAAGAGAGCATAACAAATTGTCATTAAATCTTTCAAAAGCTAAAGAACATGGAGTTTCTACAAGAATATGTTTGTGATTCACACAAATCTGGAGATGTTGAATTAACGAAGATGACCACAAATGCACACTATCAACAGTCATGTTTAATAGAGACTAAGAAAGCAATCTATGATTACAATATATAGAAACTCAAGGTCAATAACTAACATTGCAACCTCTCAAAGATTGATTTATTGATTTCTCCCCTACTAAGTAGCAACCAATGAAATAGTCTTATGTAAAAACAATAAGTCAACATCAATGTAACAGCTCCAGAAACTCACCTGAAGGTAAATGCTAGTCTCAAACTGCTTCTTCAAAGCATACTCATTGAAAACTGAAGCTAGTGATGGAACAGTCACCTGCATTACGTTAAAAAATAGTTTTTTTTTTATAGTATAGAATACAGAAGAAGGCTTGCACAAATGTGAACATATCGAAAATAAAAACTTATTAAATGTGCCCAAACCATTGGCATCAGTTATGCATCCAAAGTGACAACATAGAGCGCCAGAGGCAAATCTATCCAATTTGCTAAATGAATGAAAATTCCAAATGGCATTTAGAAGGAGTTATATGTCAATGTATGCTTTAGTAATGACCCCACCATTATTGGCATTTTCTTTGTTGCTGAGACTAACATATTTTCATCATTAACTCATATAAGTGCAAAATATATTACTCTTCAGAGAAATTTACAAAGAAACAATTCTTGTGGAATTTGTTCTCATATCCATAAATACACTTTTCTTCCCAGTCTCCATAATAACCAAAAAGAAATGAACAAATTACTGAAATCAACAATGTATATAAGACATACACGCAGTGCTTACATGTATCTCTATGCATACACATATTTTTACATTTTAAATATTTGTACTTATATTTGTGCATGACCAACTGTATGAATAAGTGCATACTGCATATAATGCATCATTACCTAAAAATTTTAGCAATTTCAGAATTTAAACAGTTTTGACCATAAAGTAGATATTTGAATAGTGTATAATCAAAAAAATTATAACTGGATATACAGACATTCTAATAAATTTTCAAGATACTTACAAAAATTAATGTGTATAAGTATGCCCCTGTTGCAACTGAAAGGCCCAAGGCAGTGGTACCCTCAGGTAGAGACCTTAACTGATTCACACTAATCCCAATGAGCAATAGAGCAAGCGCCTCCCACTGTTAACAAAATAATAAATTAACAGGTCAAAAGAAAACTTCAGACATAACTTTTAGCGATTTCAAATTTCCTAGAAACAATTCTCCTTCAAATTTAGACCTGAATAATAGAGAATCGCTGCTTCATGATCATTTTCAACAAGACAACAATTACCAAAACCTGCATATATTTGAGATCCATGACAAGATATTAAAAACACAAGTCACAAGAAAATGAAAGAGAAGCTAGAAATGCATGTAGATTTTGATAATTTCATAATCAGCAAAGAGCATATTTTCCACGCATATTTTACTTCCAAACCCTATTTACAAACAGTATTGAAGAAGTCCAGAGGGTCATTTGAAAATTACAAAAGAGAGTTGGTAGAGTCATAACCAAATTCATGCAGGAATTCTCACAATATGGATGTGCCAGAGGAAATTCATGATAACAAATAATATGGTGGGATTCGTTTTTATTTATTATGTATTATGACAATCGAAAAATAGGTCCCAGATAGGAAAATATCATGACTCAGAATATCCTGCATATGTTTCAAGCTGCAAGCGTAAGCTACCTTCAGATTGCTCAGCATCTTCACTGTTGCCGGATTGAAGTATAGCTGCAGCAGAAAAAGTTGTTTAACTATAAGTGTGAACCTCCAAAAAGACATATCCTAAAAATATCATTGATAAATTACAGCTTCAAAACTAACAGGAAAGGAAAAATAAGTATTCAGATCTTTCCAAGAGGAACTAAATTGCATAATCACGTAACATGTCCATTCATAAGTGAAAAGTTTTACCTGCATTATAAACTTTAAATAATTATTAATAGCATAGAGGAGAGCTGGAACAGCAAGAAGCACATTATTTCGAGCAGCCTGTAGCAGGACAAAGAATGTCTTGAGTTCAGAAATATTATTTTGCTTAATATAGCACTCAGCACATGCAAAAGGAAAGATACAAGTACCAAGATTATACTTACAAAAGTGACAGACCAAAAAAGTTCAGAGTTGTAAGGAAAACATGTATAGCAGGATATGATTTCCCAATTTCTTAAATAAAAATGAAAAATTAGTTTTCTGTACCAAGCGAAAGCAGCAGAAACAATAGCCATGAAAAATAGAAAAACATATGTAGGAAGTAACTAACATACATGCCCATAAATATTGTAAGTAAACTATATTCCTAGAATCCCCAGAAGATGAATCACCATCCCACTGCTTATGTGTCGCATTTCATATTTCCCTCACACATGATAAAACAATTGTTAGTCCGTAATCCTAACAAAACCAGACAATAAAACACCGGTGTTCAACAACATAACAATTACAAATCAGTGACACTGTATAAATATCTAAAATGCTTAGCCACCCCTCTCTTGTGTTAGTATTAGGGGTGGACAAATAAATCCAAAAATTTGATTCGAATATGAGAAACCAATCCGAAAATTAAAGGATAATTGATTTTATTGAATCAAATTAGGGCAAGAAGTTTTAAAATTTTTAAATTTTTGGATTGAGTTAGGATATTAAATCCTAAAATCCGTTGGATATCGACCGATCCGAATATATATATATATATATACAAATATATATTATTTTTTATTACTAACAACACCATCTTCTCAACATTGATGATTAAGGGATGATATATGGTAATATTATTAGTTATTTTTTTAGTTTTATTTATATATTATTTATAATTCTAATTTACCTTATTAATTTATTGCAGAGTATATCCGAAAATAATTATTTTCTCTTCATGTCATAAAGAAATTCAATTAACTTAGTGAAAGCATTCATCTTAAATAATTTATTAGAAGTTAGATTAATAAAAAAATTTGAAATTTATATATTCAAAATTCTATTAATGTTGAATTTATTATTTGAACAAAGATTTATTTTCATTATTATTGAAACATTAAAAATTATGTCATTGGATTTTTTAAAGATAATATTTTACCATCATTTGCTATTTGTTGTTTAAATATGTGTGTTGATTATAAAAGATAATTTCATTAATTTAATTTTTATTTAATTAGGTAGAATTATAAACTATATGAAAATTAATTTATATTTTAAAGTATAATCCAAAAAAATTAGGATAATCAATCCGATAAAGCCGGTTATCTGATTATACAGATATCCGATCTTTTTGGATCGATTTAGGTTTCTCTAGAAATTAATCCGTTATATTTGGAACGAATAAAAAAAATGATCATATAATCGGATATCCAATCTATGCCCACTCCTAGTTGGTATTGGTAGATGATGTGAGAAACACCCTTCATAAATCTCCAAGAAATTTGACAAACTATGCCTGTTAAACTTTGAAAACCACAAACACCGATAGCCTCCCATTTTTCCAATGTAAGAATTTCACTAAGCATTATCATAAAAACAATTCAGAAGTTGCAAAGCTACTCATACATGAGCTAACCTAAGAGCACAAAACAAAAAGGCAGGACAAAGGAGGAGAAATTTGGCAGCTTGCTTGTAACCCAAGCCAGTACATAAGTCCAAAAACTAAGAAAATAGCAGATCCAAATTAGATTTCAGGCAATTGACCAAGTTTAAGAAAATATACCAAACATGAGTTTATAATATCAATGAGATAAAAGTGAGAAGGTGATAAATAGCAATGTGTATAACCTGTACAAAGGAAGAAACAGAGAGAGGCTTGTCGCCAACTTTTTTACGGGGAGCCTGAGAAGAAGACGAAATAAAATTAATGACAACGGTGTTGCAGAGTAATAGGAGGAGGAAAGTATGTAGGTCAGTTACCTGGATTAAGAGCATAACAAGAGCAAAAAGGACTTTAGCGGTCTCAGTCAAGAAGTTAACACTAATAGGACTAAACTTAAACTGGCCATCCACTTTGGACATATACACCAGTATAGGCTGCCAAACAAACCAAGAAACGACAAACATGAAACAAAAACGAAGGTATTGCCAACAAAATAGATAAAAACAATAACATATAATCAGAGCACCTGGAGGCCGACTAAGATGCAGTCACCGACAACCAAAAGAACCTTAAGGGCACGCGTTTTGGAAGACACAACGCTCCTATGCCTATCATATGCCCTCGAAATCGCTCTGCTATAAGTAGGTGTAATCTTCGAGTGACAAACGCTGCATTCTATCATCCTCAATTGCGCTGCTCTCAGCTAAACAGATCGATTTTCGCAAACTAATATGCTGCTGCATGTTTATATTTTTCAGAAACACATTAGAATCGAGAGATGCACAAAGCATAATGCTACTGATTGAGGTTTTTACCTTTCAGAGATTGAAGCTGAAGCGTTAGGTAGATCACAAGCCAGAATTTGGTGTTTAGAAACAAAACAAGAAAAAAAAATCGATCAATAAATAATAGAATCACAGAGGGTGAGCTGAAATAGCAAAGTCGCTGTTGGATTTTCCTTATCTGGTAATCATTAATAGACTGCCTTGCTCATTTATGATGGTGAATTGAATGCCAAAATCCAAAAAGTTTTACTTGCCCTATTATAATTTAAACTCCCAGTGTGTTGCACGTTAATCGCCTGAACGGAATTTTGTTCTTTTTAAGAGACATGGTGAATTATAATATGAATTTGTGAAAAATTATAAAATACTATTCATAAAATAAAAAATTTAAATAAATATTTTCTAGTCGGCCCAAGAGGTTTTAAGTTCAAGTCTGATATATGGAATGATTTAACTAAAAGATAAATAAATAAATATTTTATATGATTAAATGATTCACGTTCTATATGATAAACTTAGTTTATACCCAGCACATCTATAAGTGTAAAGTTCAAATTTTTATTTTTAAATATAATAAAATTAAAGAGAAAAAAGAAAGTTGGCACATTGAATTGAAACATTACCAAACATTACCATCCAATATTTGGCTTGATATGGAAAGCTAAATCTGCTAATCTTTGTACAATTCATAATCCATTTGGTATGATGGCACTAGGAATTTTGTTTTTTGTTTTTGGTTATTTTGTCTTAATTAATTTTGTGCTTTTAATATTTATTAGGGTAAAGTTTAATTGAGAATATTATCGTCGCGACATTTAGGAGTTCAAATTTTGACATTTCTGTCAATATTTTCAATGAAAAAAGAAAGTGACCAATAAATATTTTGAATATTTAGGTACTGAGTTTTGTGGGGGGGAAATCAATGTTCTTGCTAATGAACAAACGTATCAATCACTGAAATAGCATATTTCAGTTTATTCAAGAGTTGACTAAATCCTGCCTATCTTGCTAGACCTTCCCTTTTGCAAAGACAATTCGACATATATCAGTTGACCTACAGAATATACCAGCATTTGATTGCCAATATCAGTGCTGTGGCAACCCTTTCAACTTGCTCATCAACAGAACACAGTGCAATGCAAAAAAGCCCAACAAATGGGCGGCACACAGATTCCCTCTCCCCTGTGCCTCGAAAGAGTTAGAACATCCACAAGGCAGGCACTAGACTAGACAGCACCTAAAACAAGGATATTCAGAATCATTTAACCTTTAATCACACTCCAACTTCTTCACCCAATGTTTTGCTCTGCAAGGAACAACTTCAACCTTCATGAAATAGGTTTGGTAGAAGGTTTAAAGAGCATTAGGATATTATTGTGTGGGTAATATGTGAAGCAAGCAACGCCATTTGGTACTAAAAACATGACAAGTAACTATAAAGATAGCCACATGATATAATGACAATATAAGGGTTGCATCCATTATATCTTTCTTCAGGGCAGTGCACAACTATTTCGAAGAAATGCTTATAAGTCTATTCTGATTACACTGAAAACGGATCACAGCTGTCAATCTAACAATTATAGCTGTTACTATATCAACATCCCATTTGTTTCCCAAAAATAACACCTGAAGGCATGGGACTTAAACTTCAAATGCAAATTTAGCAACCATATACATAAGAAAGAAAAATTGGCAGCTTCCACAAAGTGTGAAATCCTTTTTTCTTTAATCTCCGGAGAAAAAACTCAGAGATGTATATCTGCAGTTATGATTGGCAAACTGACAGTGTAGAAGGTCCAAACATGGTCATACAGTTGCAGCTTTCAGAGAAAGAAAATCAGAAATTTTTTTTGTGTAGAAATCTGGTTGGATGGAATTATTGGGGCTCTGAAGCATTGACAATGTAGTCACACCTATTCAAAAGAAAAACTCAATTAGAAAACCTGACATGCAGGTAAAAGCTGAAGGAGGACAGGTTATGCGCTTGCTTACCTGAGAGAACAAGAAGAGTTCTACAACCACCATTTTGTCCGAACAGAATATCAGTGTCCAATCTGTCCCCAACCATGCATATCTGTGACTTGAGAATCCCAAATCTGGAATCAATAAAATCCATGAAAATGGTAAGATTAACCAATGAGACAACTATATGTGGCAATTTGCATTAGATTATATTTCTTGAAATGTCAAAATAATTTTAAATTTCATCATCTCAATGTGCACAGCAGCATCCAAATAGCATGCATTTTGTTGTTATGGTCACTTTTGATTTGTCACATACATACACTAAAGGTTCAACCATAATGATGGAAAAAAAAAAAAAAAAACTCAATTGGCCATGAGCAAGAAATCAAGCAATGTATGATGAAGTCAAAATCATACATATCGAGACAGATTTAAAACTGCCTGGGCCTGAAAACGGTGCCTGAACTGCACATAGTTCTACTGAATCTGCTCAACTCAAAGAGTGCAGCAAAGATAAAATAACATTAAAATAGAAGTCATACTTGTTTGCTAAGTAATCCATCATAAAAGTTGATGGCTTTCCTACAACCAGTGGTTCACGCTGAGTTGATCCGGCAATCGCACCAACCATAGAACCACCACCTGAAATTAAGCACACGTCATGATGAATTGACGAAGAACTTCCAAAGAAAATGATCAAACATAAATGAATCTTATTAGCGTGAGTCTCAGTTTACAAAAAAGAGAAAAGGAGTTTCATATTGTAAGTTTCTAGAATTGCATAGATATTTCTTGCTTTTGACTATAGCTGTTTAATTTTGGTTTCAACCACTTATCCAAGAATACAACATTATCCTGAAAATCAACCAATTTCGATAACTGTGAAACCAGTGCACATTCTCTATATCATCTTGTATAGTCTAGCACCATCTCAACCCATAAAGCATTGGCATCTCAACATTTCAGAATTTCTTTTTCCCTAACGCCACTGATTTAAAACTCTTTCAAAGCACTATTAGTCTGCTAACACTTGGTACTTTTCATTTGAAATTGGTAGCAAGAAGAAGGTGAGAAAACGAGCAATTAGACTTTCCTGTGCATATGTTATTCATTAAAATGCCCATACTTACTCACATTTTCTTTATTCAAAATTTAAAAAGAGATGAAGGAAATGCTAGGAAACAAAAAACATCATATAGCAAGAAAGAGGAGAACCTGCCCATTCCTGGGCATCTGTGAGATGAGTGACTGCATCACGATTTGTAGCAATGAAGAGACACCCAGGATTTTCTCTAACACAGAGTGTTCCATACCTTGCACACCAAAAGGAAAAACAGATTAACATTACAAGAAAAAAGTACATTTTATAATAGAGAAGGCAAAGACACTTCTTTTTTTGTGCATTTGCTGCAAAATGTTTGTGGGTCTATGGACATGCCTGTGTGAAAGATTGGTCAACTTACTGGACTTTGTAGTAGTTGAAATATCGATCAAATCCAACTACAACTGCCCCAACCTGAAAAGAAATGAGGAAACTTCTTCCGTATGACTAGATTTTGGGAAAAAGAAACTATATACTGCTCCGTCATTATCCAGTTGTTGAGGGAACATAAATAGAATGATGAAAACAAGGTAGTCCTAAATTCTTGGAAAAGCCCTAGACAAATCAAACCAGAAAAGCTGTAATCAAAACCAAGAGAACAAAGAAGTTTTACATTCTTATCATGCTCCATTAGAAACCCAGGCTTCAGTTCTATCTTTTTTCCACCATCTTCCTGCATGGATGTAAGAAAAACACATTAAGAAGAAAAAAGGCTAAGAAATCCTGAATAACATTAATAAAAGTACATTCCTCGATGTGCTAAAAAATGCCTTTGACTGAAAAAAGAAACAACTATAGCCTAGGAAACTCATCCTAAACGGTTAATAATTGGCATTATCCTTGGCAAAGTTTGACATCACATAAAATTTACAATTTTCCAGAGCATACGACAATGCAATGAAAATTGGAACTCATACATACAGGCCCACCAAGGTATTGAAATCCAGCAAGCTCAAGCTCCTTCAAGATGCCATCTTCACCTATCACATAAACCTAAAATCATACCCCAATATCAGTCCTTCTTAATGCACATCTCACTATATCATCACAGGCATAACAATAAGATGCTTACTTTTTTTTCTTTTGGGAAATCAATGGACTTCAAGTATGCAGCAGCTGCAAAAGAGGAGGCGAAGATTTCCTCCTAAAACAGTTTCAATGCATTTCAAGATTTCATCAAAAGAGACTAACTTTTGAAGCTATTAAAAGGACAAACACCCGATGAATAAGGGTCATTTGGAACTAACCTCACTGACATTTAGACCAAGTGTCTCAAACTTCTTACCATATTGTTTCCTAGACTTTGTCGAGTTGTTGGTCACAAAAACTAATCTCTTGCCCTGGAGACACAAACACACACATAAGAAGAGTAGGGTGCGGCTCAAAAATTATTAAAGCAAAACTATTTGTCTCTAAACAAACAATTCAAAATTTCATCAATGAGTTCATAAATTCAGCCATTGGATCCCATAGTCATTCAGAAAAGTTAAACCAACAATAGAAGAAAGAAACGAGAAAAAATAAGGTAAACAAACCCTTGACCGAAGCATATCAAGAGTTTGAGGGACTCCATCAATCAATTTATCTCCTTTCCATATAACTCCTACAAAATAATTAAATCAACTCATCAATGATCCATTAAACAAAACAATATAAAGATTGAACCTTGAAAAGAAAAATGGAGAAAAGGAAGGATTCTAACCATCACAATCGAAGATGAAGGTCTCCACAGAATCAATAAGCTCATCAGCGTTCTTCAAAGGCGGAGCTGATGCTCTGATCTCCATTCTTGAAGCACTACTACTCTTTCTACTATTTGACTTAAAACTACAGTTCCATTTGGTGTTTGCTACAGAAAAATGGCTGAAAGAGAGCCTCTTAAAGCCCAAAAATTTGTGGATAGAAGGAGAAACAGCAGGCACTGAAACAGAAGTAGAGGCTACAGCTATTCTGCCTAGCATCTCTCCTTGTTGGTTGTGAATTTGAATATTTCGTTTTATTTTTAATATATATATATTTTTTTTTTTTTTTTTTTTTCTTGGGGAGTGATTTTTTGAAGTGGTGACTCGTTTGAGGTCGTTATGGCTCTGGGTGTTATGTGGGTCAGGTATGTCAATGAGGGTGTTATGTTTACTGTGCAGATATGGTGGATTGTGTGGATGGGAAGATCTTCTGCATTACCCAATTTACAACAGAAAGTACCTCTTTTTTTTAATTAAAAAATAAGCCTTGTGCTTAACTTGGTGGGACTAAAATTGGCAGTTGGTGAAGATGTTGGACTGCAAGTCGTTTCGATATTTGTTATCTTGTTAATTTATTCAGGAATAAAAGGCCAGAAAAATATGAACCCTTTGCCTCAATAGAATAACACAAATCTTGCAAGTGTCCAGATGACATAAAAAATGGAATGCTGAACTGAAATAGTTTCTTCAAGTCTTTGCACACTTTATAGCATAAGAAATGTAGAAACGGTGCAGGCACTCAAATGGCTAAAAATACATGCAATATAAACAAACCGCCCCAAAAAGCATGTACGCTATAGAGAATAAGCTTGATATTCAACAAAAGGCTTTTCAGTTTAGCAAGTAGAAATGATGTGAACGTTATTAGAGAAATTAAAACTTCTTCTTGGCTGTTTACACATCCGGAGAAGATGATAAATTACAGAAGCCTTTCCTTTCTAAGGCGATAAAATGGGGGATGATTGCTCCGTAGCCTACATCCATCTAAAAGACTCAACTATGAACCATGAGATGCTCTAAAATATATGAGCCGACAACTTTTACGGCATCTACTACTAGAAAACCCCAACTGCACTTCATAATCTATGTAATCTCCATTTCTTCCATTTGATCATCATGATAATTTATACAATAAACAGTAAACGCTGAGATAAACATAGGAAGGAGTCTTTTTCCACCACCGATAACCCCACATCTAACTATGACTGGTAAGTACAACAACATTCAAATCTTCCTAATATGAGCATAAGTATTTCAAGGAAACTATATCAATTGAGTCTTCCAGAAGCTTTAATACAATCACTTTTCAGGGGGTTTGAGTGTCTCACAAAAGCTCTTTAAGCCGTCAAGACTGAACCAATCATCGGTCATCTGCAGTTTTTGAACAGAGTAACGATGCTCAATACTAAAGTATATGGTCTATGCTTCATTAAACAAAAATGACACCAATGAAAAAATTCCTACAAAATAAGGGCAGTCCTTCATGCTAAAATTGTCAGGAGCTTGTTCCACAAACAAACTTATGAAGTAGAGAACATAATTACCACATTCTACATCATTTCTTTGTTGTGGCACCTGAAACAAATTCAAAATAGCATCAGGACATAAATAACAAAGGGGCTAGATCTAGAAATTCTCCAAGAATTCAAGTTGAAATCACCTTGGGCACCAACAATGGAATTTGAGAAATTGACTGCTTAGTTGCCGGCCTTCCCTCTGATCTGTATATGTCCAATACAAACCTGGGACAGGAGGAGATGCTTCGAATACTTGATTTGAAATGATATGAAAATAAAATAAATGTGTGAAAAAGAAAAATATACTTTCTTATTGCTGGTTCAGGACGCACAGGGTTGGCCATCTGAAGCGAGTCCAGCAATAGCATACATGGGCGTCTAATTTCAGATTGCAGGCTCGTATCAAAGTTGCAGAAGATCAAAAGGCTCCAATGACTCCTAAAGAGATCATACTTCAAGCATTAAAATCGTATACAGTGAATTAAGTAAAATGTCTAGCAGTAAAGCAAAAGTAAACAAAAAAATCACCAGTAAACAATCGGGACAAGAACATATTGCTTCGAAAAAATGTCCTTATCCTTAACCTAAGTCAGCATACTTTCTCTGGAGGATGCAGTCATGTATATAGAGAACCACAGGCTGTCAAGGTATGTAAAATGCATCCTCTTATCTTCTGGGAAGTTCCTCCATAATTTTCTACACATTATAGGGAGATACTTGAAAACACAGTCAACAAGTGCTAAAAAAGAAAAAAAAGAGAAAAGGCTTACTTTAGTACATTGTTGAAGGCAATGACTTACTTGAAATGGAAGTCAAATACTTGAGTGTCTGGCCTGTTTTTGGATTTAGACACAGCATTCTAGGCTTTTGATTTCTTTGTAGACCTCTTACGGTCAGGATTGCTATAACAAGGACATATATTAACGTAAAACATTTGAACTCTTTTCTTGAACCTCCTTTCTTTGAGCATACCGTTAGGAAAGATGACATCCAAAGTCCTCCATAAGACAATGACAAAATAATGTACCAAATTCATCTGTTCATCATTCAGTATGAATTTTCAATAGATTTTATGAATTTCGTGATAAAGAATGCATATGAACTATCATACCCCTAGTAGAACTCTTTATTTCAGTTGGCACAGGCATAATTCTGTGGAGATTTCCGAAATTCAGAAGCTAAAAGATGGGGTGAGTTTGGCATTGCTATTGCCAATAGCTGATCCTGGGGCAAAAATTATAAGAGATTCTCTTCCTTAATTGATTGTAGTTTTTTTCAATGAGTTTTGTGTGTTAAAGAAAAAACCTAAAAGTGTGATCATTTAACAATTACAATAGCAATGCCAAACATGCTCTAATTGATGTCGGAAGAAAAAAATTGAGTTTATTATGAGGAGAGTATACCTCAGTAGCTGAAGACAAAGCGACAATCAGTTAAGAGCTTGAGAAGCTGACAAAAAGAAGGAATAAAAACATATAGAACAGTGGTTTCATAGCAAAAAATAACACAGACAAAAGCAAAATCACTGGTAAAGCTATGATCTTTTTACATAAGCTGTTGTAGTTTCAGTTTAACTCATTCATTCTTGAGTCACAATACAGATCCGTAAACTTATTTCCCAAAAAGAGCTGGCCATTATCTTCTGGTTTCACTTTTCAAGTAAGGTTTTTTGCACCGACTATACCACTGTAAAGAACGAATAATATACATGTTTAACAGCAAAAGTTGAAGTGACACGAGTTAAAATAAAAATAAGAATCAAAACTTTGAGTTAGAAGTTAGAACC
Organism: Omphalea diandra; assembly: GCA_949677035.1. Classification (NCBI taxonomy): domain Eukaryota; kingdom Viridiplantae; phylum Streptophyta; class Magnoliopsida; order Malpighiales; family Euphorbiaceae; genus Omphalea; species Omphalea diandra. Next base: position 508 of record CATIWR010165641.1, on the reverse strand, counting down.
CAGAAAAAGAAAGAAAATGATGAGCAAGAAGAGAAAAGGGGGGGGGGGGGGGGGGGGGGTGGGGGGGGGGGTGGGGGGGGTGGGTGGTAAACAAAATAGGTAAAATGAAATAAAATGATTGAAAACAAACCACAACCACACCCCTCCTCCCCCCTCCCCCCGCCGGGGGCGGGGGGGGGGCGGGCGCGGGGGCGCGCGTGGAGGGGAGGTGTTCACCTAAAGCTGGAGAAGAGATGACATTGATGATAATCACTCCACTTTTTACCACCACGAGGCTTCCTCTTCCTCGTTTTTATCATATGGGGAAAAAAGCTTTTTTTTTTCCTTTGGTTAGGATTCAGAAACTTTAATGGGTGATGTAACCACTGACAGAAGGAGCTCTGGTTCTCTGTAGACTAAATTTTCATAATTTGCCTTAAGAAAGATGATCATCTTCATCTTCTTGTCATCTTAAATTTTAATAATTCTGTAGCTTAATTAATTATTACTACTACTCCTCTTCTCTAAG
>CATIWR010165640.1:0-35718 GCA_949677035.1 Omphalea diandra | reverse complement strand
CGATATATTGATGACAAGGCCAACTTTATTGCAAGTTATACCAGGCCACTTGCAGTGATCTGGTGTGTTGTTTATCAGGTCACCACACCACAATCCGCTACGTAGCAAAGCCATAGCTTCTAAGCGCATGGAATTAGATGGCGCAGCAGGAGCAGGTGGTAGGAAGATAGAGAGGATAGTGCAAATTGTAGCAGCAAGTAGAGGAGAAGTAATTGGAGAAGGCATGCTTAATATTTTGTAAAAGAGAGGGAAAATGATTGTACAAATATATTAGTGCAAAATGTGCTATATTTATATGCACTTGCAGTTTGCAATAAGGCATAAATAGTTTTTATTTTTTTTCCACACCATTTATTACTTGACTTCTACTATTTTCGTATGAAACCCAAGGCCTGAAATCATATATGGAGAATGACATGAGAGGCTCTATTAATTTGAACTGTTGCCAGCGATTTCGGACGCGTTAGGTTCTACTTTTTTTTTTTTTTTTTAATTTCTCATGACACTTTAAGACCAATAACTATGGTAGGGTCATTCTCGACTACCATTATTGTACTGTACAATTTAACCATTTATTATTACAATTAGTTATTTTATCATTTGTAATAAAATGTATTTAAGTTTTTCTTATCTTCTGATGTCTTAATTTATTAGTAACTATATTTAATAATCAATAAATTAATAAAAAAAATATTCCTATACTTTTTAGTATTATTAGTAGATTCAGTTGTTAAAAAATCAAATTTATTCCTTGAATTTTATGAATTATTTAATTGAATCAAATAAAAATAAAAATTTTATTTTTTACTAAATTTAATCTATATTTATAAAAAATAACACATTAAAAATAATTACATTATTTAAAATTAATTTCATTCAAAATAAAATACTTTATTTTTTATGTTTATGAAAATTTTATTAATATCTAAATTTTTTTCCAGAACCATATAACTTACATGGATGAAAGAGTTTTAACTTTTTATTAAATTATTCAACCTAATTATTTATTACTATTAGTTAGAGTGTAGGTATACTATTTTTTACCCAAGTATTATATTAATGACTCTATATGAACAAAAAATTATTTATATTTCACATTTATCAACTACTATATATATACATTGAAATTTCAAATTCATAAATAAATTTTTCATTGAATTTTATTGTAAATTATATAATTAAAAAAATTTTAGAATTTTTTTACCATAAATGATATATAGAATTAATATAACAATAATTTATACTAAACAAAATATTTTATATATATATATATATATATTTCTACATCTATATTATTATATTTAATTATGAATAATTATTATAATTACTGTATTTTTTATATAAATTTAATTTAATAATTATTGATAAAATCTTTAATATAAACTTTAAACAAAATTGACATTTAGAAAATTAAATTTTTATTTATAAAATTCATATTGAAAAATCTATATATATCAAGAATGATCAAAACTAACAAGCTTTCTTTTTAGACTATTTGAGTCTAAATACGTAGTACAAGAAGTCAACGTCTATACCATACCTTTTTTTCTGTTAATGGATAGGCTGGTTAACTGATAAAATTAAAAATTAAATCAGTAATCGATTTAATTAGATTTGATTCAGTTTTTAAAATAATTTTATTTTTTTAATTATTATAATATATTTAAATATTTTTAATATTTTTTCAGATTTTTTAAAATGATTTTGATAATATTTTTAAAATTTTATTTATTATAAACTAAACTGTATTGATCAAATTGATCGAATTAATCGAACAAAAAACTAGTCAGCTGATTAATTCACTAACCGATTCGATTTTAAAAATATGGTTAAGATCCACAATATTGTAGTAATTGCCAACATCGGTCCGAATTTTGGATGGAAATTGTGTGGTTTCTTGGGTTTGATTATATAACAAGTCAATCATAGAGTTTCCTTAACTATGATTAATTCCATGTTGATGGATTTTTTTTTTTTTTTTAAAACATTGGACGTCTTTGGTGGTTATATAAGCTTGTCATTGTTATTGTGGAACATTAATTCAAAGATTTCTTGCAAGACGGTGCAAAGTAAGTTTTTTCCACAAAATTCATAACTTTAATTTTCTTGGTCCTCCTATGAAGTCCAACGCGTGAAACTATACATGGAGAATGACATGAGCGGTTGTATTAATTTGAACTACTGAGTGATGAGTCTTTTGTACTCACACATAATAATAATAATAATAATAATCAATTTGATTGGGGAGAAATTTGAAATTTTTGAAAAAATTTAAATTTGATCAGAATTTAATTCAATTAAAATTATTAAAAATATTTAAATTTATATAGAAATTAAAATTAAGAGTAATTAACTTGACTCGAAATTCAAAAACAATTCAAATTTCTTTTTGTCTTTTATGCAATGATCCAATTCGACTCATCCATATTTCATAGTGACATAATTAACTGAAATTGATTTATCCCAAATCACTCAATTTGTAGTTTACCCAACTCGATCTATTTACCATTCTAATATTTTTATTATAAAAAATTAATTATATATTTAACTCATAATTAGATTATACTCGTTAAAAATTTAGAATTATTCAAGATAGATCAATGTTAATTTTATAATAAGTAAACTAATCTAATTAAGATAACATCATTGATCAGTATATAAGTTTGTTTCTACAAATAATAATTTAAAGTGTGTGTATATATATATATATATATATATATAACATGTTTATTTAGTGTAGTATAAAATTATAATCTAAAAAACATTTGGAAAATTATTAGTATCATATTTAATATTGATATTGGAAACGTTGCTACTGTATTATTTTGACAAAACTTTTATTTTTGAAAAAAAAAAAGATGTATGTTACGTTCTTCTATCATCAAGAATTGATTATTGTATGAGCTTATTTTTTTGAATAAAATTTATTTTTAAGTAAATTATAGCTATAAACGCAATAATTTTTAAAAAAGATAGTTTCACATATTGATTTTATCAAATGTTAGTAAATAGCACTGTGAGTAACATGTGTTGGATTTTATTAACTCCAAGATCATTGACAACAATTCAATATTGAGATTCATAATGTTGCGATTAGCTAGTGTATAAATATGACAAACCTTTTTCTTTTATAAAGAATAAGAAGGAACTTAATTTATGATGAGTTGTTCTACCATCAATAATAACAAAAAGTGATTGTTAGAATGATTAAATCATTCTTATTAACAATCACCACATACTTAAGATGGTTTTAGTAATCAATATTAATTTCATGATACATAGAATAAGTCAAATAAGATTACTTACAAAACTACAAACAATATGTTTTCCTTGTGCCACTGTAGTAATAATACAAGTAATAATAATATTATTACTTTTTGGAAATTAAATAGTTTTGATTTTTAATTTGACTAATTTGTCATATTTTGGGTGAAAATTAATTGTATTAAAAGTGGTATAAGTAAAAAAATGATACATAAAGATAATATTGTATTTGCATTCTATTACCTTAAGGGGCATTTGGTGCCAGCTTTTCAAAGAAAAATAACTTGATATTGAATTTCAATATTTAATTTGTACAAAAATTTTATATTCTCAAAAAAGATAAATTTCTAAATTTGTGGACATCACTTTTACTTTTTCGTTTACATGAAAATACTTCCTCATCTTAAGGGCAGAAAATTTACTTTCACATAATTTTTGAAAACTGTAAAAATATATCCTTAAGTAATATAATATATGGATATATATACTTTTATTTACTGAACTGAAACTCATATTTTTATTCAAGACAACTCTAATGAAAATAAAGAATATAGATCATCATTTGATTTTAGTTCAACTGATTATTACTTTACAAGAAGTTGTAGTTTTTTATTAATTTATTGAGTAATTAAATCATTTTTAAATTTTTTGTAAAAAATTTTATTATCATAAACTATATATTTGAATCATTAACATGCTATAATTTTAAGAGAATCATTTAATATTTTAAATAATATTTATATTTTATATTGAATTGATCAATATGACAATTTTATAATTATTTAGTATTTAAATAACATTTATATTTCATATCAATATGACAAATTTTATTATTGATAATTTTTTCCTGTAATTAATTAAATAAAAATGCACTTTAATTTTGGTTCAATGAAGTCTCATGCTTAATTTTGGGTGCATTTTCATTTTCCAGTTAAAATTTTCTGTTTTTTCTTGCTATTTTATTTCATATATAAATTATTGCGTTAACTAAAACTGATATAGCAAAATTGTATAATTGAAGAATTTTCTTCCCCATGGAACAACCTTATTTAAAGCTCAAGTCAATAATAGGCATGCGTTGCTTTCATAGTTACATTGACTTGTTCTTTGTATGGAAAATGCTACACCTACAATGGACTTGACTCTCACTATTACTGTTTATATATATATTTTTTGTATTACCATTTTAGTGGGAAATATCTAGAGTGATAGTTTCTTACTCGACGTGAATCTGTTGAAGATAATTCAATTTGATCTATAGTTGAAAGAGATTTGAAATATTTTGATTTGAATATGATCTAACTCAATCCCTTACTACCTCTAGCAATATCACTTTAGTTATTTATGGAGTTTTTATATTTACTTAGTAATTTATTTCCAGCATGGTAGTTTCAATTTTTAATTTTGGTTCAATGTCTTCAATGAAAAAAATGCCATATCCTTAGTTACAGTTTGGTATCATTTAGTTTTTTTTTTTTGTTTTTTTTATAAATGGAGAATATTTTTTTAAAAAAATATGAGTTATAAAAATAAATAAGAATCACATTTTATAATTTTCACATATTTTGACATTGTATTTTTATCTTTAAAATAAAATTCAAAAAAATATATTTAATAATGGTTTTAATAAATTTCGACAACAAAACAACAAACAATCATAAAATGTAAAAATCAAACAGGCATGATTGTAATTGTAATTGCAATGATCGCCCTAATTTCGTAATTAGTTCTTATTATTAATTGGGTCTAGAAATATTATTTGGCAATGCAAATATATACATAGCCCATCTTTTTGTTGTTGACGTTCTTTTTAGCTCAATGCGTATATCCTGAATTTGTGTCCAGATGCATCATGGGCTCGGGATCAATATTCACCGTCTCATTTAAAAATCCTAAATTTGTCACACATGTATCTTCTTCTAAAAACACGTCAATCCTTTGCAATCTAATCTCCTTAGAACTTGCGCCTCTAGACAAATTTATTAACAATATTAATTATTCACATTCGTTCAAATTCTTCACTGTACTTCAGCTGCTGGTTGTTACGACTTTCACCTCCACTAACAAACAATACTTCAACTTTGAAAGCAATAACATCTGTTTCATCAGTATACAAATCTTTATTACATAGAACAAGCAAGTTTTTCATTTTTCTTTCTCCCGATTTCTGCCTTTTGGTTGCGTTTTTCAAGTTTTGTAAATGTCTAATGTTAACACATTAACAATATTTTAATCTTTTAATACTTATAATAACATCATTTATACGAACTTAATACTACTGTTTTGATACTAGAAAAAAATGTTTGTTTATAGTTTCTTCTTTTCTAATATCAATAGTTCCAAAAACTAAAACAGTTTTTTTTTCTGATTAAATATCTGTTTTTATTTGATTTTTATTTCTTTCTATTCATGTACATTATTATACAAAATCAGGTACATTACTAATGGCAAAACACATGTACATTAATATAGTAAAACAAGTATATTTAATTGCAGGTACATTAATTTTTTCAAATCATATATCAATGTATCTACAAATCAATAATAATGTATTTATAATTCAATACAAATGTACCTGCTTTTTTTTAATAGCAACAAAAGATAAAAACATGCAATTCTACAATTCAATGTTAAATTGAACTATTATCCAAAATAAAAAAAAATCATTTCATAAACTTTTTAAATTCTTTTTAATATGTTGTTAGACATTACTTTTATCTTCTAGGAAAATGGGAACAAAGCAGAGATCCAATAGAAAAAATTATAACATATCATAACAACACTGTGAATCAACTATACCAGAAGAAAGGAATACAAGATAAATAAACAAATTTACAAGGGTCATACCTTTCAAGAAAAAGAAAAGTTGCTAATGAAAAAAGTCCTGATGCATAGAAGCAATACTAAGACCAAGCTCAAAAAAAAAAAAGAAAAATAAAAAGAAAAGCTTATTACAAGAAATTAAAAAAAAAAAAAGCAAAAGGATGTTGACCCATAGTCATAGATACAAGACCAAACAATGACTTCAACCAAAGACAAAGGGTTACCAACGAGAATATCACCATTAATTCTATAAAAATCGATACAAAATCTTTATGACAATCAACACCAAGTAGTACAAGACTTTGGATTTGAAGGTATTCTCAAATTAATGTTATTAGAATGCAACGACAATTTGTGCATATATTTTATTGAAAAATATGATTCAAATAGGTGTCTAATACTTTTAGAAAATGAAGAAAAAATTAATTTGACCGAAGAAGATGTTGTCTACATAATGGATCTCCTCCATGGGACTGAAAAAGTTGTGAAAGCTAAAGGAGATTCAGATTTTTAAGAATATGATGAAGCATTAAAAACATGGAGGGAAAGATGAGAAATCACAAGAGGAAGTACATTAACATTTGCTATGGCAGATGACATTATAAAAAAAGGACATTATGGAGATCAATTCAAGAGAGATTTTGTAGTCGTACTTATTTCAACATTGCTCAATGGGCACCCAAACAAGAAAACTAATTACAAAATATTGTATTCCTTGATTAATGTGAATCAAATAAAGAATTTAAATTGGTGCTACTACACCATAAACAGTTTGGTGCATTCTGTAGATGAATGGAAGAAGAAACCGACTTCATCTTTTAGTAGTCCAACCCTATTCTTACAAATAATTAATTTCTTGTGTTGATTATTTGTTTACTTGTCCTTTTTAATTCATATACTCACCGTTTATACGTATTATATTCAAATTACTAACTATTTCTTTTTAAATTTTCATTTAAAAGCTTTTGTACTTGGATAGAATGGAATTCAAAGCTACACAATTTATCACTAGGAATTTCCCAACCTTGAGTTCTTAGACTACTAAGCATGTAACAAGAAGAATAAATGCAGAAAGTGAGAAAAGGAGGATTTGGGAAAGGAAAAGTTATACCAGCTATGAATACTACAAGTTCAGAACTAAAAGAAAAAGAACATCAAAACAAAGAAAGAAACAATATGCAAAGACAAACTAGAATGTAGACATTAGCAAGGTAAAAATCAAAACACTAGTGTTTATTTTTAACACCAATGTTCCTCCCTTCTCAAAAACATTGTACCTCCTATTTAAAAACAATGTACCTCACACAAAAAAACAATGCACCTTAAAAATCTACACCAATGTACCTACATTTAAAAAAATAAAAAAATGCATCCCTACTTCTACATGTGCTATTAAATGCATATAACAGTTACCTATATTTGTTACTCATAAACATCACTTATTTTATAATTGTAGAAGTCTTTTGTGGAGAAAATATCCTCAATCTTGAAGAAACTAACTACTCGCATTGTTGAATTTGAAGAAATAATGACTGAAATGGAAGTGAGCAACCAAATAGTGAGATTCTAAAGTAGACTTTAAACTACTTCTCTAAAACATTCAACAACATATAGAACTCTCAAGGAAACGAATCAACAAGTACAAAAACTAATGAAGATGATGATTGATTCAATGACCCAAGTTTCTTGAGCTGTTGGAGAAATTGAGCTGAAACTTCAAAGTTACAAAAACAAAAAGAAGCACCTTCCTTCTCCTTAGGTATTTCTCTAGATGAAAAATAACAAATAACTATGGAAGACAACACAATAATTGGAATTACTGAAAATATATTTGATAAGTAAGTTGTCAATTTCACACTTTTCTATTTCTATTGCACATACAACTCATAGCCTATGTCTCATCTTTCAATTCTAATTGTCAATGACTTTGTAATTCTTGAAGAATAATGAATGAATCTAAGTTTGAGTCATAAGATGTAGATAGAAGACAACAACCAACAAGAACATTAAACAACCTTGAAATAAATTTGACATCTCCATTTTGGACTCAATTTAATGACAAGTTGAAAAATGTTATACAAAAAGAAAGAATAGTTTCTGACCTGACTTTTATGGAACCTGTGTTGGAAATTTTTTATTATGTGGGCTAATATTAATTATGGGTTGTTTTTAATTATTTATAAAACGGACTGAATAATATAGTTTATTGTTTTGGGGTAAGTCCAATTAAAATGTGATCAATGAAGTTATAGGCTTGTGACATCTTTTGTGGACCAATATGGAAGATGGTCAGTGTAGGCCTATTTTAACATGGACCTGTGATGGGTGGGACCGTTAAAATTTATTATAAATAAGTTAGGTCCCCTCTCCTGCTTTCATAATGATAACCCTAACCCTAGTTGTTACGCCTATTGTAGCCGTCTTGTGAGAAGGTCAAGGAGAAGAAGACCTAGCTTTCATTTTCAACCCTTCTCACCTATAATCTCAATGTTCAATTTTCAGTGATCGCAATTATGATGTAGAATAATTTCGGAACTACTGCGTAAATAGGTACGTAACTTATTTTCGTTTAACTTTGAATGGTGTTCTAAATTCATGTATTAGATCCTAAATTACAACACTACACACATTCACTCCATGATTTTCCTTATTAACCACCATTTTCTTGATCAATGATGATACCACTTTTACGTATAGAAGAAACAAATATGGTGAAATAGGATCTCTTTAAAAGAGCCCTCTACTTGACTTAAGAAAGCTTTTTGGTTAACCATTAATTAGAAAAAAAAAAAAAAGGTAGTAGAAGATAAATAAGGTATAATTATTTAAATAAAATGAGAGGAAAAAGCCATCTTTTTCATAACATGTTCTAGATATTACAACTTAACTATGTCATATGTCTTATTAATGATCAGTTCAAATGCTAGAGTATCCTTTTTTTACTTTTCATATGATGTTCCATGGAAGGAAAATTTTCAAATGCAATAATCACATTATCAATTATTAAATGCCCAGGGACAAAATCACTTTGAGAAATATTGATTAAGGAGGAAAGAACAAGTTTGAAACCATCAACAAGGACTTTAGAAATCAATTTATAAATCCACATTATAAAGAATAGCGATAACACCATTTATGGTATCTCAACTTTTTTAAAAAATGATAATTAGGTATTTAAATACTGATTCATTATAATTAAAAATTTAACATATAAATCAATAATAAATAAGTGTATAGATCATGTAACACTATTTAAGTGATGACATGGACAAATTAAGCTTGACATAATATGCTGATGTGGATTAACGCCTGAAGAAAGCTAAGCATGTGATACTTATATGCTTTCTATATTAATATAAATGACTATTATGCACATTGATAATTTTAGAATCACATTTGAGAGTTTAGAGTTTTTTTTTTTAATCTAAGTAAAGACTTAGGTATTCAACTAGACATGAAAATCTAATCAAGCATATTGTAAAGAAAAGAAATCCTAAAATCCAATCAAGCATGTGAACTCTACAAACTATGGAAAGGTAATAGTTGTCTTTATGTTTCATGAAGCCAATTTTTTTATTTGTATTGATAGTTACAAATTTATTAGGTTTGAAAAAATTAATTAATTTATTCATACAATTGATGAGTTTTGTGATTATTTTTGCTTTTCTTTGTTATTTTAAGGCTGGAATGTTATTGATGTCTTTTATGGTGGATTTTTCCTTGGTAGCTATCCGTGTAGTCAAATATATGTTGGGAGTGGGGGGTAATAAAATATTTCTTGAATTAGATATAGAGAAGTTGTCCTTTGAGAAAAAAAAATAAATGAGATGATGAAGTATCGTCATGTGGAAAAGATTCACTTTAGGGTTCCCTATGTGCCTTCATCACATGGTTTAAGATATTTTAGTTCTTTGACATTTGGAGAGATGGTAAAAGTGTTAAAAGAGCATAAAATAAAAGAGGTTTATACTGAGCATAAACCATTAAGGGACGAATATGGAATTTGATGTAGGATGGGGGAAATTGAAGACCTAACATGTGAATAGAGCAACAAGGCTATTGTTGAATGGAGTGAAGCAAAAGCTATACTAAAGGGAAATTTGAATGGTTAGTAATAGGCAATGGGGGAATTGGAGATGAGGGAAATAAAGTTAGTGCAAGTTGTGAAAATGAATTTAGTGCAAGTGAGAAAATGAAAATGAAGATGTAGCAATAGGTAATAGAGGAATTGAAGATATGGGAATTGAAAATTAGAGGACTGAAGTTGGTGTAGGCTATGAAATTAAAGTTGGTGGACATGAATAAGAAGAGGATATTACTAAAATATATGTGCTTGATGACCATGAGGATGAAGATAAGCCTGACAGTGAGCCTTCTGATGAATAAATTATTAAGGTTGAGTATATTTCTAGTGATGATGACAAACTACAAGAATAAAAAAAAGAAAGCCTTGAAGCAGTTTAAGGAAAATAAAAAACATAAACATAAGATAAATGAAGATGCAAACTCAAATGATGTGCAACATAAAGATCTAGAGAATAATAGGGCTAATAGAACAAAAGAAGAGCAAGTTGCATTAAGTGATGGGAATGGATTAGATGAATGGGGTTCATTAGATGAGTACTATAGTCTTGTTACAACTGATGCATCAGATGATGATCATGCTGTCAAAAGGAAATCTAAATTTCTAACATTCCAAACAAATGTTGAGAAGGTTTTCTTTTATTTGGGTAAGAGGTTCAATGGTCCATAATAATTTAAAGAAGCACTCATCATATTTACAGTCTAAGAAAGGGGAAAGATTAATCTAATTAGGAACATGCAAACTAAAGTGAAGGCTAAGTGTGTGAAAAGTAGTTGTAATTGGGTGATATACGCTTCAAAGATACATCCATAAATGCTTTCCTGGTGAAGACTTATAGGTTTGATCACAAAAATCCCTTAACATATAAGAATAGAGGAAAATTACAAATTTAGTGTCTAAACTTTTTAATTTTTCTATTTTGGTGTCTAGACACTTTTTTTTTGTTCAATCAAGTGTTTGAACTGATAAAATCATTTTCAATGTGATGTTTTTCTCCAATATGAACAATGAGTGGCTGCCATGTGGAAATGATTTTAGTCGTTTAGATAAGAGAAAACACCACATTGAAAATAATTTTACTAGTTTAGATACTTAATTAAACAAAAATGTGTCTAGACACCAAAATAGAAAAAATTAAAAAGTTCAGACACCAAATTTTTAATTTTCCCTAAGAATAGAAGGGTCATAACTAAATGGGTTGCTGAACATTACTTGTTTAGATATAAGTCAATAACAACTATGAGGTTGTTTGATTTGAAGGCATTAATCAAGACATATTTGAAGCTAGAGATGAGCTTGACCAAAGTAAGAAGGGCTATGGATCATTTGTTGCTTAAGTTACAAGGTGAAGTAGGAAGGGAATTTGGTTTGCTATGGGATTATTTGAGTGAGACTGAAAGGTTCATTATAGGAAGCACAACATGCATGAAAGTGAGAAGATCCATACTTGAACAACTACCCATTTTTGAAAGGTTGTACATTTCTTTTTATTGCTTTAAAAAAGGCCTATTAAATGGTTATAGAAGAGTACTTGAGCTAGATGGATGTTTTCTGAAAGGAGCAATTAATGGAAAGATTTTAACAGCTGTAGGGAGAGATGGAAACAATCAAATGTTTCTTGTAGCTTGGGTTGTAGTTGATACAAAAAAAAAAGTAACTTAGGAGTGGTTTTTACAAATGCATGTGAAAGATTTAGATATAAAAGATGGTGATGGGTGGACAATTATTATTAACCAGTAAAAGGTATTCTTAACAATTATTATTGAGCTAGAAGATTTGGAACTAAAATTTGTACGCCTCTTAAGTAATGTTATATTGTTGTATGGCATATGTAGGGACTTTTAGATGTTATTCCTTAAGCTAAACATAGGTGTTGTGCTAGACTCTTATATGCAAATTAGTGGAAAAGGAATGGAGGGAGGCAAGATCTTCAAAATTATTTTAGATATGGACCAAATCTAGTAATTTGCTTGATTTAGAGAAAAATAAGAAAGAGATGAAGAAATTAACACAAAAAGGGTTTGATGACATGTTTAATACTCACCCTCAACACTGGTGTAGGGCATATTTCAACATTCAAGTAAACTGTGACATTGTTGGTAATAACTTAGTAAAATCTTTTGATGGAAAAATCATAGAAGAAAGTATAAAGAATATCCTCTTTATGCTATAGGATATTAAAAGATTAGTTATAACTAGATTGTACACTAATAAATATTTTATTAATAAATGGATAGGTAAATCTATAAATAGGATTAGAAGGAAGATATATGATAACAAAGTAGCCAGTGGTAATTATAATGTGATATGTAATAGGGAAAAAGGGTTTGAGATAAATGACAATAATGAGAGTTACGTTGTTGACCTTAATAATAGAACTTGTGCTTATAGAAAGAGGGATTTGAGTGGCATTCCTTGCCACCATGCCATTATTGCCATCCAATATTTAAACCAAAATTTTGATGAGTATATGCATAATTGGTTTACAAAACATAAGTACTTGAAGGCTTATGGACATATGATGCAACCTTTAAATGGTCCAAAATTCTGGCAAAAAATGAAAATGATCCCCTATAACTACCTCCCTATATATATATATAAAAAAAAAAAGCTTGGAAGAACTGCTAAAATTAGGAAAAAAGAGGAAGGTTAGATGAGGAATAGATATAAGTTGTCAAGAAAAGAATGGATTATGAATTGTCAAACATGTTTTCTGAAAAAGGCACAACAGGAAAAAAAATCCAAATTTGAAAAAAATTCATAAATTAGTCCTAAAAACCAACCTTAAATGTAGCCTCAAACTGAGACAATGCAATCTCAACAAACACAAAAGCACAAATCTTGCCAAACCATAAAAACTTCAAGTAAATATTCATCATTGATTATTTAAAGTTGTTTACTGTTATTTTTTGTTTATTTTATGATGAAATTATATTTGTATTTATAGACTCTTAGTGGGAAAATGAAGTCCACTACTGAGTGTTTTGCTCCTACAAGAATGTAGTTAGTGTTATAAATGTGCTTTTTATTATGAAGTTATGTTTGCATTATGAAGTTATGCTTTTTAATTCTTGCTTTTTAGTATCAAGAAGGTCCAAGTGACCCTACAAGGGAACATTCTCAGCATGATCCTTTATTAAGTTAGTCTACTCTTACATATGCAAATGTCTCAACAAAACAAACATAACATGCTCTTGCAAAATGCTTTTCGGCATGGAATTAGAAATATAACTTTAAATATAAAGTAAATCATGATCTTAAGCTTAGAAGTGTAGATAGTGTCATGTCTTATTCAAGAAGGGCAAACAAAAGCATACATATTCCAAGTTTAGGAAACAACCATCAAGGGGATATGGTGTCTGCATTGACACAGAAGCAGGACATGTGGTTGTAAATGTATGAAGTTAGTTGGTTATGCATTATATATTATTGTTAAATTTCATTTGAAACTAACATTCTTTCATTTTTGCAGCCCAAAACCAACAATCAAATGACAATCTATAATGTGGGAAAGAGAAGAGTTGGCAATGAACCTGAGCCAAAATTTTATTACAAAGAAGAAATAAGGATTTAATAAGTGGGGAAAGAATTTCATCACTAGTTCTCAATTGTAGGTAAATGTGAACTTACTATTAAATTTGTTTTATTTTTCTTTTCTAGGCATTAGAACATTATTGACTTACACCTATGTAGGTTAAAAGATCCACAAAAAATGAGCATAATCTGCCAAAGGAAAAGAAAAGATGTATGAAAAGAGTCAAAACAAATCTAAACTAAATGACAAACGATGCAACTAATCTAAACGTGTTAGCAACGAAACAAGTATAAGATCTAAAAAACTAGGAATTGAGATTGCAAGTCAAGAAGTCAATACAGCTTGAACCACCAATTTTCACTTAAAAATTCACAATGACAATAAACAATTAATGAAACATGAAGGTTTTTTTTCCTATAATGTATTGAAGCTTTAAGCTTCATACATATTTTATCAATATGCATATTAATGCATTTATGGCCCAAATATTTATAACTTGCTTTTAGTTTATATTCACTTTTTATGCAGAACTTGTGTGGTGGGATAAGTTCTTATTTAAGTATTTTAACAAGAAATGCAGAACTTCTTTTATGCAAAAATTTATTGTCATTTTTTTTTCTATTCCTTTTTGTTCATCTTTGTACAATTTTTGATGTATTCATGTTATTGCCACCATGATTTAATTTTCTACTATTTTTTTGATAAAAATTTCATACTTTAGTTTTTTATAAAAATTTCATGCTATTAGAACCATATGTTTCCTCTCTTATTTGCATAATGATGAGTTCAATGTTGATGACAAACAGATCAACTACTTTACATATGCTTCCACTCTTATTTCTCTGCTTAATACTATTATTGCAACCATTTGTTTCCTCTCTTGATTAGTTCATATTTTTTTTTCTATACTTTAATTGATGACAAACATAACAATTATGATGTCTCTATTCATACACAACTGGTTAAACACATTGTTTTTTACATTATACCAAATCCTATATTGCCAACAATATGGCACTTACCAATAATGTTGCAACAATAAAATTTATAGAAATATTAACCATGAAATAGGTAATAATTCCATTACATTCATGAACCAAATCAATTACATCCATCTATCACAGTCATTACCTAACCAAAATTCCATCAAAAGGGAATCTAAACAAAATTACTAATATTTTCTTTCAGGCATTTCAATAGACAAAGTGCCCATAATAGAAATTACACAAACATAAACCATAAAATAGGTAATAAATCCCTTTCATTCATGAACAAAATCAATTACATCAATCATTAATGTACCAAATTTTTAATTCCATCAACTAGGAATTCTAACAAAATTACTAATATTAGATTCCATGACATCAAAAGCTAACACAAACATTAGCCTAACTGACTTACACTATCACCTTCCTTCCATTATATCAAAACTAACTTACATTACCATTTTCACCTATCCACTATAACTATTAGATCCGACAAACAATCATTTGAATATAAACACCAAGATGGAAAAAATTACCCATGCCTTCAATTATTTCTCCTTTCTGCAACCCCTTTACTTTTCAGCTTCCACAGCTGTGATCCTCCTCAATAAACAAGGTATTTTTTCTCTTGCTTAATCACATAATGGAGGATCAATCCACTTGAAAGCATTACATCCTTTATCTTCACATGTCATGAATCTTCTACCTGGATTTCGATTTGTCCAAAAGGATCACATTACACATCTCTTACATAAAAGCACATATCAACAGTCTCATTCATTTTCAAAAACCCTAGAAATTAGAATGAGACTGAGATAAAATATGAGATTTGAAAATATGAATCTTCTTTTTTTTTTTTTTCCTTTTATCTGCAATGATATGGATAGAAATCTCTTTTAAATATGAAATAACATATGTTTCTCATGTGCAAACTTTGTTTTGTTTTGTTTTTATTTTTTTTTCACTTTTTGCCAATAAAGGCAAATTTTTTTTAGGTCCCATCTCCATGTGTAAGGTAAATTACAATGCAACAGGAGAGTTACCTAGTGTATACACTTGTTTGTTATTGATTTATCAATTGAAACACTTATTTATTGTAAATATAAGTTTAAACACCAAATTGTCTTTTTTTTTTTTTTTGAAAAATTTGCACACCATAGATGTTGTTATCCCTAAAGAATAATAGGTCTCAAATCTTTCATAAACTTTAGGGTTTTAATTATAGGGATTGGGGTCATAATGTGATTAAGTTGTTGGGCATAATGGCATAATAAGGAAATTCAATACAAGATTAATAACGTTAGACCTAATAATATTCTAAAAATATATAAAAGAAAAAGACAAGTATACCATCACATCCTAGTGATTTGCAAGGATCCATTTGCTTAAAAGAAGTAAGGACTTTCTCAAAAGAGAAAAGAAAACTGAGAAGTTGACACATATCCGAGGATAAAAAAGAATCAATAACTTCTATTGCATGATTAAAGCTGTAAGGTTTCAAACTTGTAAGAAGATCAAAATAGTACTAAAAAATAATTTTTTCAATTTTCTCATCCTCATCCTCACTCTCTCTCTCTCTCTCTCTCTCTCTCTCTCTCCCTCTAATCCCCATCTTTATTTTTTTTAATCTGCTATGAAATTTCTCTTTTTTCTTTATGATGCTTTTTGACGAAAAAAATTATGTTTCAATCTCCATACTCCAACAATAGAGCTTGGGACTTATGCCTTTGTAAAATCTCCTCATGCTAAAGTATCTTATTGATTTCATTTTAAACTACACACCTTCATTGGCCACATAAATTGAGCTTGCTCATCTTTGCATATTATTTAGCAAATTCAGTTTACATCTTAATTGCTTTTAATTTTATTTTATTTCATAAGCTTAATTCAGTAGCACAAGTAGATGATTTATTACCAATGCTAACATCTTCTGATTGGCCAATCCCTTTTATCCAAGCGTTTTGCAAAATTTCTACATACTTTGGATAATGAATCCACATCGCCTCGAAATGGAATGCCTTCCCTTCTTTCCACCTTTGTCGTCCAACCCATCGGTATTAAGAAAAATAGGAACATGATCTAAACACATTTTCAATTAGGTGGCATATCTAAGCTTGTGGAAAGGAAGCATCTTAACCAACATTACACATGAATTGATCCAATCTCTTGTGAACATTATTGTTGCCTCATCAACCATTATCTCATGTGTTGTAGTAACCTTGAAAGCCAAATCTCACGAAGCATAGTAGTTTCTAATATCTCTCAAGTCCTCTAATAACTTTTCACTTTAGGTCTACCACCTCTTTTTATACCTAAATAAAACCTCAATAAAATCCCTAAGAACCAATCAAGGTGATTGACTAACTAGGAGAAATATTTTGAAAATCAGATCAAATCGATCGATAAAATTAAAAATCAAGCCAATGATTGATTTGTTGATCCAGATCAATTTTTAATATTATTTTTGTATTTTTAATTATTACAAATATATTTGTATATTTGTAATTTTAAAGTTATTTTAAGAATATATTTTGATAATTTTACATATTATTGAACGAGGTAAATTAGATCAATCAGATTAATCAAATTAAAAATCAATATGCTGATTGGTTTACTGATCAATTTTATTTTAAAAACATTGACCAGGAGTATTTGTTTGATCAACTCCTACATGTTAAACTTGATAGGTGATATTCTCTTAAGAAGAACTTAAGAGCTCGAACTATTCAAGGATTTCCTAACCCTTGGAGGTTCCAACTAAATATTATCATGGCGAATGGTGTGACTGGAAATTAGTCTCGACCGAACAAGAAAACTTTTGCAAACTACTCTTCGATTTCTTCCTCAATATTGGACTACAAGAGAAATTACCTTAAATACTGCAAAAATAATTAATCTATAAAATAAATTTAGTCATGATATATAAAGTTAAAATGTATGAAAGTTATGACACTTCAAGAAAATAATAATAACTATCAAACCTTGCAAGTAATTAAATATACTGTGAAAAAATTAATTTATATCTAAAGATATAGAGTACCTTCAAATGATGATTGAGTAAATCTTTATAAACTAAAAAAAATCATAAATGAAATTAATTTAATTCAGATGATGTATATAAATATAACAATATGATGATGATATTAAATGTTTATTTTTATTTAGAAATTATGAAATCAATAAAAACTGCATTAGTAAAAATGTTTTTTTTTTATTATTTCACTCATTGACAATCTTTGGGTGCATTTGTTTTTACTATTCTTGTTGTTTTAATATTTTACTAAATAATTCATCTATTCAAAGATTAAATAAATTTTTTTGATACATCGTAAATTAAATTAAATATTAAGTAATTCTTTTGCAAAATATGTTTGTATATTGTTCTTTCACGCCGATCACATATAATTTTTACCTATAACAAGCTTCCCACTTTCACTTCCAATATTAACTCTATAATTGTTTTGTCATAACGGTGATTCCTCTCTATAATGTAATAACACTTAAATAGCACAATATCCAAGAATACAATTATTTTAAAAAAAACTAGAAAAAAGTATATATTCTTAGAAGAATAAATTTTAGACGACTGCATTATTTCTTTGTTTGAGACTATACAATATACTATTTCAACAAAATCATCCTGCAATTTAGCAAACCCTTTCATAAATATTAAATTTGGTAAATTTTCTTATTAGCTTAATCTTTTGAGACCATATGCATGTCTTTCAAGGGATTTTTATAAAATAAAAATGCAAGATTTTTATTGCTAAAACTTATATGATAAATTTTTATTATATTAAATTGTATGATTGTAGTTTATGTTTGTCACTTCTGTTTGTAAGCACTATTTTCATGGATTTCAATTTTTAATATTCATTTATTATTATACATGATGAGGGTTGTATTATAGAATTAGAATAGGTAATTTGATGCTTAATCTTAATCAGATTAGAATTAGATTATAAAACATTGAATTGTACATCACCATTAGCATTAGTTTCCAGATTATGAACTCATCATCCGAGTATATGTTCTATTTCAAATAATTTATCATTAAAATAATTATAATAATAATTATCAATAAATTAATATCTATTTTGACCTTCCTATTAGGGATAT
The DNA here is from genome assembly GCA_949677035.1 of Omphalea diandra. Taxonomy (NCBI): domain Eukaryota; kingdom Viridiplantae; phylum Streptophyta; class Magnoliopsida; order Malpighiales; family Euphorbiaceae; genus Omphalea; species Omphalea diandra. Next base: position 16,907 of record CATIWR010165640.1, on the reverse strand, counting down.
TTTAATTGATTTAAACTATTATATTTTATCCGTACTTTTAATATAAATATGAAAGTAATTGGTTGAACACTTGAACTTCTGATTTAATTGAATTATCAAATTGATAATTAATTGCTTTAAAATTAATTTTATCTCTGATTATCAAATAAATGATGTGTCAACAAATTGTTTACTCATTCTCAATCCTTTAGAATTATAATCTACACTAAATAAAATGTGCATTGCGAAGATTAAAATTCATTCATTTAAAAAAAAAAGATTTCATTTTAGAGAATCATTAAAAATAAAAGGAATCCATATCCAAAATTGCATGTGTTGTTGCATCATTACTATTACATTTAGAAAAAAACGGGGTTGATAAATAATTAGTTGAACTTTTCATTGATTGAATCATTATACTAATAATTAATTACTTTGAAATTAATTTGATAAATAATCAAATTGATTATGTCAACAATTTTCTACTGATTGTAGGCTACATCATCTATTTGGCTTCATTTTTGGCAAACAGATTGAATTGAGCAAAGTGAATTCAAATTGACTAATTTTGAATTGAATCATTTTTGAATTTGATCAATTATGGGTCATGTTTTTTTGACAAATTTAAGTATTGAATAATCAAGTCAAGATTTAAAAAGGAATTCAAATTATTTTTTAGATTTTGAATCATATCACTCATAATTTTAAAATTAAAAAAATATATTTCAATTTTAAATAAATTTTAAAATATTTTTGATAATTTAAATAAAAACATTCAAATCAATCCGTTAATTGGTTCAATTTGATAAAAAAAAATTTAGATTATTTTGAGTTTGAGTTGTTTCAATTTTTTTTAGATCATACCAGGTTTAAATCACTTTTCTGGATGAAGTTATTAGATTTTTTAAAGTGAATTCGTAGTAAAATTTTGAATTATATTAAAAACTATTGCACTAATTCAAGCTCAATATTTATGTTTGTTTCACAGAAAATATTTTCTAGGAAAATATTTTTGATTTTTTCTATTTGGTGCATTTATAAATATTGGTCAATAAAAAATGTTTCCTAATTAAAGGAAAAACTAAGTTATTTTTTTTAAAAAAATAACTTTGTATTTTAAAATCGGAAAGTCATTCTCCGAACTTTGATAAACTCTTATAAATAAAAAAAATATATAAATACATATTTATTATTGCTATTTATTTTTTACTATCGACACCCATCATCAGTTAACATTGACTAATAGTAGTCGCCAATAATAAATGAAACCTACAAAAATTTTTATTTTTAATATATATTTTTCTTATATTAAATAATAAATAGTATAAATATAAAATATTTATTATCCAAATTCTATAAAATATTTATGATCCAAATTCTATTATAATCTTACAAATAAAAAATAAATATTTTTATAATATATTTTAAATATCAAAAAATATATTATTTAAAAAATATTTTACTTAAATAAATTATTTTTCACAAAATAGATTGAGCCTAATTCCAACTTCTTACTTATTTATTATACGTTCAATATCTTCAGGTGTAACCTTTTGCTTGGGCTTTCACCTTGAAATGTTGGTCTAAAACATCAATTGAGTTGAGCTCCTTCAATTGGTCATCATCATCATTGGGCGAGTCTTCACATCATTGGTATAGTAGGCTTGATCAATAGTAGGACGTTTTGGTTTCATTCACAAATTATATTATAGACTTGTGTTTATATTATTTCATGAATTCAGGATTAAAACACTCTATTTTATTTAATAGTATACGTGTGATTTATATACATTAGTCCTTAACTGTATCTATATTTGATTTAGAATTGTATATATATTAATATTTGATCTGCATATACATTGAAATATATATATATTGAGCAGTGTGTTTCACGTAGAAAATCACTCAAACACAACACACAAACTAAAATCTACACAATTAAAATAATAGACAAAAATAATATATATCAACAAAATTTTTTAAAATTTGTTACATTGTTAATAGAATGCCAATTCAAAACTAATGTACCATTTATTAATCTTTTTATAGATTTTAATATGCATGCAGTTAATGATCAATGTACATTTAGTTTAATACTAATACACATGTAGTTCAAAAATAATATGTATACAGCTAAAGATTAATGTACACACAGTTAATAATCAATATACATACATTTCAATATACATGTAGTTAAGGGCAAATGTGCATACAATTAAGGACAAATATACATTCAGTCCAACATCAATATATATGTATTTCAATATCAATGTATATGTGAGTTTAATATGCGCAAAAATATAATTCAGTCTAGTATACTAGAATATCAATTTCAGTGTTTTTGTAGTTTAATTTCAATGTAATAAATGTTTATTTTTAGTGTATATGATGTTCAAGATTCTGTTAAAAGAATTCATTACAATTTTAATACATGTATAATTCAAGAAAAATGTAAAAATAAAAAATAAAAAAAAAAGAAAGAGGTTTGAAGTGTAAACAAATTTTTTTAAAAAAAAGAGCAAAGAAATTAACATACGAATTTTTGAAAATGTTTTCTTTAAAACAAAATAACGTGTGACATTAAATAAAATGAGAATTTTTTATCTAAGTCCATGAAAAAATATAGATATAGGTCTATGATACAACGCTCTAATTTCGTCTTTCCCTTCTAATTATATGCCATTTACGCTCTTTTTTTTTTTCCAAGGTGAAAAACTTTTATTAGCCTTTTTAACAAGGACATCAGTGAAAATTTTAGAGACTATGAAACGCAAGAAACAGAAAAGCGTGTAAGCGCTGAAGTTAAAAAGATTGAAAAGTATGGAAAGTGGCAAAATTTATGGATCAGATGAGATCCCGATTGAAACATGAAAAAAATGCCTTGGTGAATTTCGGTTCTGTCCAAGTGCGAAAAGATATGCATAATAGAGCAATACTGCTCACGTTGGGATAGTTGAAAGCATTTTTTTTTTTTTTTTACACATTTAGATTTAGCTTGATGGTAGTTACTTGTCTTAAGACCTTTAGGTTTTGGCTTGAATCCTCCCTCTCTCGTTGTAATTATTGATAAAAAAAAAAGTAATATTTTAAAAATTAAAGTGGAGGTCAAATCTGTCAGTTGATTGGTGGATTTTCTGTGCGGTCGATTTAATGAGTTCAATTTAATTGGTCATTTTTTTATTTTTATAATATATAAAATACTTAAAAATATTTTAAAATTGAAAAATATAATATGATAAAATAATAATAAAATATTTTTAATATTTAAATTTTGAATAAAATAGTGTAATTTTTTAAAAATTTTAAATTTTCATAAAATAATATATATTGAATTGATTTGATGTGATTTTTGGTTTTGATCTTTTTTTTATAGTTTTGATTTTTTTTAATAATTTTGACCATTTTATATTGATTGATTTTAAACACTAAATCAAACTGGACTATTGATCAATTTTTAATTTTATCAATTTGATCAATCTATTTTGTTTGATTCTCAAAATATTTGTTGGAAGGGATAGCAAAGACAAAGATTAGCCTTGGGGCAACAAGAATCAGCTTCGAACCTGTACTTTTTTCACTTTAGTTATGAATGAGCTTATAAGGCATATACAAGATGATATCTCTTGGTATACAATATTTGTAAAGGGATAAAAGCAAATTTAGTATCTAAACTTGTTAGAAAATAACAGTTTATTGGCTCAATTTTTTTTTTCTTACATTTTGGTTTTGCAACCTATAAAAAAAATTACAAAAAAGTTTTTCTATCAAGTTACTTATATTTTTAAATTTCAATTTTATCCTTAAACTTATTATCATGACATAATTTATAAAAATTTAGTTTGATTCTTAAATTTATTATCAAGTAGCAAAATCATTCAATCCTATTTATTATTTATTATTATTATTTTCTTAAAAAGCATATAGGTCTATGATACTTTCTATTTTTTATAGAATAAGAAAATAAATAATAAATAACAAACAATAAAAAAACTATCCATATTTTTAAATAAAAATGAACATTTTTATTTTTTAAATACCAACTAATTTTTTTAGAAAATTTACTAAATTATTTAAAAAATAATATTAATTCTACTTAATTTTAATAAAAATTTAATTTTGGATGATTTTACAACTTGATAATAAGTTTAAGGACCAAATTAAAATTTAATCTATGAAGCCAGTAAAAGAAAACCTTATCATTACCTATTAAAAACAATTATTTATAATTTTTTATAGATTGCAATGCCAGAAATGTAATAAAAAAATTAGACCATCAAATTGTCATTTTCGAACAAATTGAGGCATCAAAATTGTTTTTATCCCTATTTACAAATGACATAATTGTCATTAATAAAGCAAAAAAATGAAAATGGGGCCATTAAAAAAGTTAGAATTATGAATACAAATTTTAAAGTAAAAAGGTTGTAAACAGAGTAGAACTGAAAGAAAACATATGTGTCGTAATTTGAGCAATGGGAGAGTGTTAATCATCCTGGAGACATGGGATTATCAGGGGCATGTGAGGGTCATGGTCCCTTAATTTTTTTAATGATAATTTTTTTTAAATAGAGACTTTAATGAAATACTTGTATAATATGTATATTCATATTGAAATATTTATATAGTATATAAAATTGACTTCTTAAAATTTAAAATACTTATATAACATAAAATTCTTATTACAATATTAAATTTGCCCTTAAAAATTGAAGTAAAACTCGGCTACTATGTGCATGAAGATATCCTAGATGCAAGTATTTGTACTACATGGTACCGACTTTATCTATCCTTAAGTAAGTTAAAGTGAGCGATGGATATGAACCCTAAAACTAAAGTCAGTGGGTAAAGTGGTACTACGATCAAGAGTCTTTTCGTGACAGTAAGGTACCAATACAATCAATTTACCTATATATATATATATTTAAAATTTAAATAAAATAATGTAATTTTTAAAATTTTAAATTTTAAAAAAATGATATAATTTTACATGAAATTAATTTAGTTTAACTTTCGATTTTAGGCGATTTTGACTAATTTTTTGGATGTTAAATTTCTAGATTAAATCAAACTGGACCACTAGCTGTTTCTCGATTTTACTAATTTGATTAACCTGTCTAATTTAATTTTAAAAATATTGATCTCAAATTGAAAAAAATATAAAAAATTAAATCTTAATATGAGAAAATTATTTAAAAAATTCAAAAAATGTATTACTAATATTTACAAATATATTATTAATATTTAAAATAATATCTATCTATTTGAGGAAGTATTTTATTTTTTAATTTATTTCTGCATTTTGTAAATAAATTTATTGATATAAAATAAAAAAATTATTTTTTATTATTTAAATAACTTTTAAATCTTAATATAAATTTCAAATTCCTAAAAAATATTAATTTAAATTAATATATAACTTTTTAATAATATTTATAGCACGATTAAACTTTTATATGTTAAACAATTATTATAAAATATTTATGATAGTTGATGATTTTAATAATAAAAAAAATCAGTTATATAACCATTATATAATTCCATTATAATTTGGCGATTGCGGCTACAAGTTGCTAGAACACAGTCTGTTGTCACTTCAATCAAAATCTATTAATTGTAGTAATTAATAAATATTTTATGTAATAATACTCGAACAATTGCTAATGAAAAGAATCACTAAAGATGTTGGATTAATTACCGATCAACTTCTTTGTTGAATTCTTCGGTGACTTGAATAGGATTGGGAACGTAGGATTCCATCGTATTCTTCTTGGCTTCCTCCGCTCGTTTTTCCCACACCTCATCGTAATAGCCATTCTCTGCCATAAGACTTGGAATCACGGCGGCAAAAGGAAAGACAAAGATCAGCGCTAGCTTTTTAGTCGCTTCCATTTTCATTTTTTTAATAGATTTTCTTTTTTTCCCCTTTTTATCCCTCATTTTCTTTTTCTTTATTTTTTTTTTCCAATGCTGAGGAAATTACAACTCCAGGTAATAGATAGGTCAAGGTCTAGGGTTGAACCACGGAGACTATTGGTGAAGTGAAGGATCTGGGTTCATACCACACTCACCCAAAAATGAGCTTAAACAGGGTGGATTCTGGAGGAATTTCAGGGCACAGCTAATAAAGCTCTGCCGTTTTGCAATCTTCGGTTCTGCTTAAATGTTTGATCCTATCAGAATCATAAACCTAAAAATAGAAGCGTAGAGAGTGGGCAACCATATAATCTTTATATGGTTTGAACGAGAACCCAGTTGCCACCAAACAACTCTGCTCTATTTTGTCGAAGTCATAAACACTTGCTTTCATTTTGTCGTTGTTTTAAATTGAAATTTTAAATTAACAATAAATGAACTTTGGATTAGTAATTTAGCGCATGTTTGACATTATTACGGAAAAAATCTGGTTTTAGAATCAAAATTAGAAAATATTTTTTTTCATAAATAATTATAGATTTTTCATATAAGTTTTATGAGTACAAAATTGAATATAAAAGAAGTTAATAATTGAAGATTTTATCAGTATGAATGTTTACTCAAAATTTATATTAAAAAAAATTTATAATCGCTTAAAAAGAAGCTCTTTTAATTTTTATTCTAAAATCAGATTTTTCAATAGTAATGTCAAACATGCTTTTAGTCAAAAGAAAAAGCAAGCAAAGAAATCCTTTTGTTTATTTTTGTTCATTTTCAATTTCACTAAAAAGACAAAAATATTTACTAAAAAAACCTTTCATGCTATTATATTTTATTATAAGGATTAGCAAAATATATTTCTTAATTATCCTGACCAATAGTGGCATCGTACGAAGACCGGAAAAATATTCGGTGAAGAGTGGTAAGTATAGGTGGCAATTGATCTTCAGGCTCAACAGAGAGAAAGTAAAGTATGGAGCATATCGAGTTCACGCCCTGCAGACCCTGCATGGAAAAGAATATGGACTGCAGACATTTCGCCTAAGGTTAAACAATTCCTTTGGCAAATCTACCATTTAGCAATTCCTGTCCATCACAATCTTGTACGTCGAGAAGTCAACATATCTCCTATTTGCCCAAGATGCCATGCAGAAATTGAGACCATATGGAGCATGCTTTACCTGACTGCAAATGGGTTCAATAGCTCTGGAACCAGACCTCGTTTGGCCTGGGCACTCATCACATGCAATGGATAGATGACAATAGCTAATGGTCCGGTCGTTCTGTTAAAAGCATCGTAATATATATATACGACTCCATCGCTAAACGTTGTAACAATTGGGATATTATAGGCTTATTATAAAAACAATTAACAAATTTAGTTCAGGAATAAAATAATTTTAGAAAAAAATTGGCAAACATAACCAAAAATTTATGTTAATTTGTTCCTCCCGTCCTTGTTTTGTTTAAAGATGCATTTCATGCTCACATCATATTTTAAATAAATTTTCAATAGATACACAATTTTAATGTATTTATTTATATTGTTCACAAGAGGTAAAAATGAGATGACTATAAACTATATAAAAAGACTAGCGAATTTTTTTCGCAACTTTTATTACATGAATGAAAACTGTAAACATATATCTATATAAACTATTGCATGTTAGGATCTCAGGAAGAAAGAAATAAACAATTTAAATTTGATTGAGTGACAACTCTTTGGAAGAGTTTTTATTTTTATTTCTAAATGTTTTTTGATTTCATTAATTAAAGAAGTGATAATATCCTTGTAGATCATGCAAGAAGCCTCGTTAATTGGTATCATTACATTATGAAACTCTTAACTTAACTGATGGAGGTGAACATAGTGATAGTGATTTGTCCTTCAAGTAATATATTATGGATGCTCTATGAACCTTCAGTCCAAGAATTAGTGAGATGGAATATAGCGCCTAAAACACCTTATTCTTTAACTTAGAAAATTGGTAGAATTTTATTTATAATATTGGCTAATTAAATTAATAAAAACTTGCTGTAGAGATCATGTAAAGAATATGATATGGATGATTTCATATTCTTAACATGGCTAAATTATAGCCAAATACTAATATAGTCATCATACATATTTTTACAATCATAGCCAATAATATAACCTTCATATATGTGTGTGTGTGTGTGTGTGTGTGTGTTTAACCATAAAAACTAAAGGAAATATTAGAATAGTAGCTAAGTCCTAAAATAATTCTAGAACACGTAAAGAAGACAATTGAGTCCTAAAAATTCTACAAAAAATTTGATAAGATTTCGACATAAGTTGGATATTCTCGCAATTTTGTAAATGCTTCAATGGGTATTATTAAGACAAATAAAATCAATCAACAATTCAAATATTCAATAAATGTCATCCAGGCCTTTCAAATAATTTATCTGATCCTCTTTACAACTTAAATCATTTATCAGTCACTAATTTACATCTCCCAAATTGCAATACAATTTCTCCATAAAACAAAATTTATTCAATTTCTTTAAATCATTTTTTAATTATTATATCATAATTTCATAAAATCTAAAAATTCGAATACATAAATAAATCTAATCATTTCATTTTTATTTTTTTTGCAACTCATCTATATTTATTTGAAATATTAATCATTGTTAAATTAATTTACGTTCATAAAATGTCATTATTATTATTATTATTATTATTATTATTATTATTATTATTATCACAACCATGAGTATTAAATTCTTTCTATTATTCTAAACTAAATTTGAAAACTTGCTTAAATCAAACAGATAATCTTTATGTACTTGAAAATTTAAATTTACAAATTAAACTAAAGTAAAAGTTTTGATCTAAATTTGTTATAAATTCCTATGCTTTTAAAGGATCAAATTGATGCAAAACCTGAAGATTCTAAGAAGAGTGAATAATTATCCATGATTAATAAAAATCCAACTCATCAAAATTATAATTTATTTTATCACTGACCAAGTGGGTTTTGAACTCTAATGCTGAAATTATTGAGAAATTTGCAAAGTTTGGAGATGTTTCTCTCCCCTCTTCTCCTTTCTTTCTTTTCTTGCCTTTCATCCCTGTTCTCTTAATTCTCTATTCTGTTTTTGGTTTTTTCAGTGGCAGGTTGGTCTAAACAAGACCAGCTACCCACCCTCTTTTTCAGCATGGACGGCTGATGCAGATTTCTCTAGGCCAGCTGTCCACTCTTCTTCCTTCCTTTCTTTCTTTTATTATTATTATTATATGACGTTATAGAGTGTTAGGGAAATGGTCGATAAAAAAACTTTGATGCTTAAATTAACACAAATAATATAAGTGAAGACTGAGGCAGGGTGCCTTATGCTCTAAGATATTATACTGGAATTAAAAAGTGAAGAAAAAGCTACTTGTGATAGGGAGATGAAGAGAGATATTGCTCAGTTTGTCATTCAATGTATGGCAATTGAAGTTAGAGATCCAAAGCTAGCAACGCTATTGAATCCTTTCAATATTCTAGAGTAGAAGTAGAAACAGATTTCTATGAAATATGTAGTAGGATTGCCTCGTTTAAAAGAGTATGACTCCACTTGGGTGACTGCGAATTGTTCGACGAAGATAACCCATTTCATCCCAGTGAGAGCCACTTACTCAATTGAAAAGTTGGCTACATCGTGCATAGGTTGGATCATGTATTTGAATGGTGCACCAATTTCGATTATTTCTGACAGAGGACCTCAATTCACTTTAAAGTTTTAGTACAGATTGCAAAGGAGATGGGTACTGGGTTAGATTTTAGCGTGATCTTTCCATTCTCAAATTGATGGACAGTTTAAGAGGATGATCTACGCATCGGAAGATATGTTTTGCATGGACGCACTTAATTTTGAAGGAATATACAAGAGACACGTACCATTGGTAACGTTCACATACAATAATAGTTACTAGTCTAGTATCAAAATGGCATCATATAAGGCAGTAAATTAGAGAATGTGTAGATCTTATATTAGTTAGGTATGAGTTAGTGAGATTTTTTTTTTTTTTTTTAAAATAAAAGTCTTTCATTAATAAAGATTAATAATTGCAACTTATAAAATACAAGTAAATTTGACTACGTTAAAGAAATACATACAAATCTTGTTATAAAGATGAGTTTTTCCTTTGACCTTCATTGATCGTATTGACAGAACAATTACATACGATATCTTAGTAATTATGATTGATACATTGACAATAAACACATTTCACTCGACGGCTATATTGAGCCACAAATCGACTTCATTTTCATTTGACGAGTTTTTAAACGAGTCCGATCTTTTAAATACCAAATTCAAACTCTTCTCAACTCTTAGGATGAAAGACAAATAAACTCACATAAGGAAGAGAAACTCTTATCAAAAGAGACAAAATAAAAAACTCATAATAATTTTTCAACAAAATTAACAAACAACTGAGAAAAATAAATCTAACATAAGATTCTAAATAGATTTGCAAGCAAATAGCTTCATTTTTATTGTTGGAATGCTTTGATTTATCTGCGAAAAATGAAATCTTAGCAGTCATGAGATATTCTTTCATATATCTTTGATTTGCTATATGTTTTTCCAAATTCACTACTAATGAAACATATGATATTTTACTATCAAAATCTATAAACCTTGACCAACTTATACAAATAAGATGAAAAATGATTTAATTATTTATTATGACTGAAAAAAATATAAGAGAAAAAAGAAGGAATGGGTGGAGAGCAAAGATATGGAGGTGGCTACCATAGACAATAATCAAAGGAAAATCAAAGAAGTGTCTCTATAGGCAGTGGTTAGGGTTTAGCGCAGTTAATGAGAAAGTTTTAATTGGCACAAATTTGGTTCAAGCAATGAATCAAGTAATGGCTTTGATTAGAGTTTAAGAATAATTACAATTTTGGATGGTAAATGAGTGAATATGGGTGAGTTTTGGTAGGATCAAAATGGATAGGATAATATATTACTCATTTATGACTCATTTAATATTTAATATAGACACTCATATCCGCTTAATCCAATTTAACTCATATCCACTCATTTACCCATTAAATTGTTAATATATATTACACCATATATTTCATTTACTCATTTAATCTTTAATATATATTACATTATTTTATCTACAAATTTTATTTAATGGATATTTTAAAAAAATTTATTTAATCTTATCCATAATATATATATATATATATATATATATATATGTAAGTTTTAAAAAAAGAATTTAATAAAAATAAGTTTCAAAAAAGAATTTAATAAAATAAAAATAAAAATATTAAAAACGAGCTTTATTTTAAAATTTTAAAATTTCAATAAAATTTTATTGAAGTCATCCACATCTTGCTTCTAATCAATCCCCTGCTCTTCATCATGGTCTTAGTCCCACATACATCCTCTAGCACTGACACAAGACTTGCCAACTGCCATATTATGCCCATGACCTTAGAATGTGACCATGAGCCATTTTTAATATATATTTCACAGTAGAATAAAGTCTTATAAAAACAACAAAGAGTGAGATATGAAATTCTGAAAGCTCCAATCATTATAACAAGCACTCTCAAAATGAATTAATAATTAATTATACTATTACTACTAATTAGTATCTTCAAAGTTCAAAAACAACAAAGTGGGCCATCCTAATAAAATGGATAAGCAGACCATAACAAAAGCAAGCCTAAAAATCCAGTCCAAGTCATCCTGCTGCCATCATTTCTACAAACTCCTACAAAGATTACAACAAATTCATGCCGACATTGAAGCTCACCATAAGAAAGAAATTATTGCAAAAATAATAAAATGTAGAAGGAAAAGAAGAAAAGATTCAAATTCTAAACCTTCATTTCTCAGTGTGACTAGGAAATGTAGTAATAAGCACCTTCAATTTAGTGCGAACTAAGAACTCACATCTATTAAGCATCTTATGAAGGGTAGAGCATGAAATATTTCAAACAAATGAAAAAAAAAATAAAGGAGGAGTAGGTAAAGAATAAAGATTAAAACAAATAAATAAATAATTGAAATAGTAATGAAACTTACATCATATGAAGTATAATCTTTCACAATCAAGACTTCCATGCTAAATAAATGATTCATCACTTAATTAAAAGTTGAACCACTCAGTGTACTTGTAAAAGCATATCATAAGTACCTAACTAATATGCATAGAAAGATGCAACCATAATTGCTTTTGAATGGTAAAGACCTTAAAGATAACAATAAAAACCTGTGACATACCAATAAAATGCATAAATTCAATAACATAACGATAACAAATGTAAATAGATTACATATTTTCATGTCTAGAAAAATGAGTCTAAATCATACTTAAATACATGCCTAATCCTTTTAGGTGGGATTAGCTAAAGTACAACACGATTCTTCAAAATCTTCAACCAAAGATTCTTGATCTAGATCTTCCTCTAAAGGACGTTCACCCTATAACCAATCTCGAGCACATAGCAATGTCTTTGCATTTTTAGGTAGAATTGAACTTTAAATTTGTTCAAAATTCTCCCTCCAAAGCTAACTGTTGATTTTAAAGCAACAATAGTGATGGGAATACTAAGAATATCACAATCCAATAATGAAAGCTTAGGATATTTGACAAAATATCCTTCCAATAGTTAAGATCCTCTAAATGAGCATATTGCTTCCTAACCAATCTAGGTTCTTCCAAATACAAATCCAACTATGATTTAGTTTTTGTAGAACAAAAAATTTGGTTGTGAAAACAATCAAAATCATCATCATCTTCTTTACCACTACCATCACTACAAACAATACTTGTACTCAATGTAGTTAAATTAACAACTAAATGTGTGTATTCATCAAACAAAAAGTACAACTTATCTCAAAATTGAATGACATGTTCTTTAAAGCTACCACCATATATTTTGTCTAAACAAAATTCAATAAAATATAACTTATAGAAAAGATCCAAAATTATTGCCATGGATAAAATCTCACTATATGAGCTCCAATATTTATCAAATTTTTTCTTCATATTTGTTACCATTTTGCAAATTATGTCATCTTCATTACCATCGCTACATTGTTCCTCCTTTAACTGCAATTTAATCTTCCAACTCCATGAAAATATACATTGGCAATAGGATGTTTATTCCTAAAGAAAAAAGTAAAGATTTCATAAAACAGTTTTAGGAGTTTCATTATCTGCTCAGTTTAACTCCATTTCTCAGGTGTAGGACAAGTAACAAATGTTGAATAAACTAAAGCCAAATTACTAAATGCTTGTTGAAATAAAAGTGGTCTTTATCATTAAGTACGTTGAGTTCTACCTAGTTGGCACATCTTGTCAAACTTGCCTACAACCTAAAGAACACAACAAAATATACTTTGCAAATTTCACCTTTCTTCCATTTGTACCTTTGACATATTTTATAGATTCTCTAATTTTCTCCATATAATTATGAGCAATTTTCGCCCTCTCTTGCATAATCAAGTTTAAAATGTGAGCATCACATCGAACATGAAAAAAATTACTGTTACTTGGTAAATATTATCCTAGAAACTCCTGTTTCTTTAAAACATTCACCATGGCATCATTATATGTTGTGTTATCCAATGTCATAGTGAATATTTTCTTCTCAATCCCCCATTCCTTTAATAAGTTAAACATCTTTTCTACTGACACTCCACTATTATACAGAGGTGGAACATAAGTAAAGCATAATTTTTTTTTTGTAACTCCAAGTTTTTATTAACAAAATGAAGTGTAATAGTCATATAGTGATCAATGGTAATTGATAGCCATAAATCTAATGTCAAACACTCTTCATAAGAGTTAGAACTGAGAAGACTTAAAAGTTTTTCCTTTTCCCATTTAAAAACTTTCATCACATCATATTTAGTAGTGTTTCTTGAAATTATTTTAACATTAGAGTTCAAATAATTGTGAATATTTCTTATTCCTTCATGCTCCACATAAGAAAATCTATAATTACGTTTAATAATAGCAATTGTAACTTTCTCCCTATAAACCTCCTGATCAAATTGTGAACTTTCCACCTATTTAACTTTTCTTAGGATACATGGTGCAATAAATTTTTAGTTCCATAACCAGGATTTGTCAAATATAATTGTAAGCAACACTTACATTTTGCCCATTGATTTCCATAATCTCCTTTAACAAACTTCTAAAAATGATCCTATACGTGAGAAGTGCTTTTCTTACCATGTTTGGATGTAGAAGAAATGCTTTGTCCTACCTCATCTTCATGTGCTTCAATTGGCATGATGAAACCTACATAATTGATAAATCATGAGGAAAATTGCATCTAAAAGATAAAAATTATGTTAAATTTTGAATAATAAGAAATAAGTAAGCTGCCTTATTTCAGTTTTTTTGGACTCAAAGCTCTAGTGGGGATGAATAAAAGAAAGTTAGTCACAATGTTCTAAAGATTTAGTTTAAAAGGACAAACTGATTGGAACTTGAAAACATTCCTCTTATTGACTCATAATACAAATCACTCTAAAATTCAAAAGAAAAATCAAAATGAATTTGGAAAATAATAAATGACTCATCTAATGGTCATTTCTCTCCTATATAAGATGCAACAATTTATTGAAATTGCACATGTGCCTATAGTCTTCTCTTTTGAAGATATGAGAACAAATGTGTGGCAACCTACCATAAAGACCATATTGAAGTGACTTAAGAACCATTAGCGGAATGAAACAAGAAAAAACTTGAAAGAGCAGGCAATAAAACCTGATTATACATGAAACTCAAAACATTATGGTAGAGGGAAATAGATTCATAGAGTAATCAACTAAAGGCTTTAAATATTGGATCATAATCACTTCTTAATTGCAATGTCATAATTAGACAAAATAAAGCAAACCAAAAATTAAAGCAAAAAAGAGTATTTTGAAAATATCATGATATGAATAATTTGTTTGAACTAGATTAGGAAATGGATAGCAACCCACTATAACATGAAGTCAAAGGAAAACATTGTTAGGAGAAATAGCTTTCCTAGCAAATAGTAGTGTTAACCCTATAAACCACAATGAGAAATAGTAAATCTAATGGTACTAAAAAGCAGTGGATAGTGAAAAACAACTCACCTGAGCTAGATTGAATACTTAGCAATGGGGTTTTTATAGGATGATGAGGATTCAACGCAAAAGAGTGAGGGGAGAGTAATAGATTATGTTATATTAAATGAGAAGAAGAAGAGGATTGAAGGCTAAAAGTGTCAAAGATTTAGTTCATCATAGCCTAATATGAAGCATCACATCTATTTGCTTCCATTTTAGTCGACAAAGAAATGGGTAATAATTAGGTACCCATACCCAAATTAAGTAACTCGTATAATTAAGGGTTAATTATTAATGACCTATATCTTACCCATTTATATTTACAAAGCACCTAAATATTACCTATGCCTATTAAATTAAGGATGGGCTAAATTGGGTTAATGGGTATGGGTGGGAACAACCAACCTTAATTAGAATCCTAAGGAGTATAATATGGACCCAAAGCATTAGGATGTATATTTTGAGGTTGGTGAATTTATGTTGGACTAGGATGGTTAATCCTAAGTCTTGGACCTCTTTTAACCTTGACAATGGAGATTGATAAATCCTAATGTTTTCAATTGAGTGTTATTTTGCAGAAATTAAGTTAGATTTCAATTGAAAGTTAGAAGGATTGCATAATCTTCAAGAAGGCAAAGTTCATCCAAATTTGCAGTCAGTGGTCTGTAATTCGAGAACGCGACCTAGTTTAAAGAAAGGGTTAAACTTGGCCAAAGGGATTCACAGGCATCATTGCTTCTGTGATTCATTCAAAGATGGGAGTGTCAAAGTCACAGATGAATTCGTGGTGTGTGTCACGCCTCATTCGCGATCGCGACTTTCAAAGTAATTAAAAAGGGAAATAAGTCCACAATGATAGCATGCCAAGTGTCCCAGGTATCTATTAGAGAACAAAATTAGTGAGAGCAACACTTTGGGTAGCGACAATAATTCCAAAAGAAGAAGATTATCTTTCAAACAAAAGAATTCGTGTTCTAAGTCACACCCTATACAAAGAAGAATTATGAATGCGACTTTTATGGGCAGTTAGAATGCAATGACCATATTTTCCTGATGGACCAATGAGAAGCTACCATGTGGACTAGCTGTTAGATACAAATGGGTTTTTTCGCCGTAATTTTTAGCTCCCGTATGAAAATTTGGATTTCGCGACCGCGATTGACTAATAGCCACAGCGACTCCCGCCTGACATGCAATTAATGTAGAATCTGTCTAGCATGTCTTGGAGATTTGTTGAGCTTTAAAGTCTAACATCTCTTTGGTGGTTATGGGGTATAAATACTCCACCAAACAGTGATAAATGAGACAGATATAGAATTCATTATTTGTGTTAAAGCTCCTAATCTTTGGTTATTCAATTTCTTCTCTTCTTTATGAGATTGTAAGTGTTGGGTGTGAGCATTAAACACCAACTGTAAGAAAGGTTATAGTGTGAGCCTGTGAAAACACTTAAGAAAAATTATTGTGTGAGCCTTAAAAACACATATTGTAAAGGTTATTATAGCCTTGAAAACATATAATGTAAATGTTATTGTGTGAGCCTTGAAAACACAAAGTGTAAAAGTTAGTTAAGAGCTTAGAAACACCATTTTGAGTTAGTGGAACACTTAATTGCAGAGAATTGATGAGTGGACGTAGGGTCGATTATACTCGAACCACTATAAATCGTGTGTCTTTTTTATACAAACAAAGTTAGATTAGATTCCTTACTCGTATGCTTGAGAATAGTTGCCCAGATCTATCAAAAAAAGTATTGGAGTTTGATCTTCAAATCCTAACTAGACCTCTAGAAAACTTGTTTCTAGCAACCTAAGTTATAAAGATTCAAAGTTGTGTTAACCCAAATCCTAAATCAACTAAGCCAATTTAAGATTAGAATTAACAAGTTTGTGAAATTATTAAGCCTTCACTCAACAATC
>CATIWR010165616.1:0-31897 GCA_949677035.1 Omphalea diandra | reverse complement strand
TGTTACATTTTAATATTTAAAAAAATATAAACCAATCTATAAATATATTTTTTTAACATTTCAAATATAAAAATAATTTTAGAATTTGTTCGTATTAACATTATATTTATCATTATATAAATTTTAATTTCATATAAAATTAATTAAATAATAATTATTATTTTTTATCATTATACAATATAATTATATATTCAAATGTGTTATTTAATAAAGAGTAAAATTAGAAATATATTACATATTATTTTTTTTCTTTTATAATTAGCTATCTAATCAAAAGAAAATAAAACTTATTTTTCTTTTCCTCCTTTTTATCCAATCATGAAGGAGAAAAATAAGGAAAAAAATAAAATTTATTTTTCTTCCTTATTTTCTTTTTTCTCTATAAAATTTGCCAATTACAGTGTAAAGAGTGGGAGGGAAAAAAGAGTTGAGGAATCGACGATATAAGAAATTTTTTTAAGGAAGTTTCATTAAGGGGAGCAGAACGTGTGGGTCCCACAATAGGGAGCAGGTGGGAAAGAAGGGATAAGGATATGATCTGTCGCCACGCATGCAATTTGCTTTTCTGTTTGTACGACGTTCGAGAAAGTCTCCGTCACGGACACACTCTGCATCTGAGTTATAGATTTGATTTGACTTCTCCGGTTCTGAAATAAACATGATTAATCATTCAAATTATTTAAATTAAATAATCAATTTTGTTTTAAAAATCAAACTATTAAAATTTAAATTATTCAATTTAAAATTAGTGATTATTCATTTTATTTACAAATTTAAATCATTAAATTTAAATTTTATTTTAAGAATCCAATTATTCAATTTAAATTAAATAATTCAAATATATAAATATAATTTATCATATCTGTATACAAATAAATTATATTAATCCAAATATACTTTATCTTGGAGTGTCCCAACGGATTCATTTAAAAAAAGTTGGTGGCGTAGGTAAGGAAATATTTAGTTTAGTTAATAAGGAAATTTCCCTTATTTGTTTCCAATTTATTTCCCCTCTTGTCTTCTACGAAACATTTATTCCATTTTAGAATAATTTATTTTATTTTGAGTAAATTGAAATCAAGTTTATGAGTGGATCATAATTTTATATGATAGAAAATTGAGAAAAATGTTTTGTGATTTAATATTTTTTTAATTTAAATTTATATAGTGTTAGTGTTGTCTGACATTTTTCGGTCTGCAACGTGAAGAATAAAATAATTAACACAGTTAACTATGTTGTTGATATGGATTTTTTAATTTTCGATGATCAAGGGTATTTCAGGAATAGAAAACTTTTTTCAAGCACATCCTCTATAAATTATACTGCGAGTTTGTATTCGTATTATTTTATGTACCCAAAATCAAAACTATGCTTTTCATTAAAAATCTGCATTGATGTTGCCATTTACATATAATCTAATTTTTTTTCTTTGCAAAGGTCCTTTTTTTACAATAAAAGGTTCCTTCCCTGTTCGAAATTATGATTTTTTTTGTTCAATATCTTTTTTTAATAAATATTTTTCATAAATATCTCTAACATAAATATTGTTAATAAATATTTTAATAATAAATATTTCTATCATAAATATTGTTAATAACTGTTTCTATCATAAATATTATTATTACTGTAATTACATTATTTTAATAAATATTTTTTATAAATATTTATATCATAAATATTTTTAATAATAAATATTTCTATCATATATTTTTATCATAAATATTGCTATTACTTTAGGTATATTGTTTTTAATTGAAGGTGCATTGTTTAAATATTTAGATACATGTTTGTTAAATTACAAGGATATTAATTTGAACCTACATGTACATAATATTTGATGTTAAAATACATTAACGTTCTTAAGGAGGTATACTGAATTTGTACTATATGTACATTAATTTTCTATCTTGACTTTTGTAATAAAAAATTATAATAATCTTTTACATTTATGATGATCATAAGTACATTAGTGTTGTATTGTAGGTAAATTATTTTCTTATTTCAGGTACATTGTTATTACTTTAGGTAAATTATTTTTTATTAAAGTATATTGTAGTTGATTTATAAGTACACTTGTTTTGATTTTGCAAGTTAGTTAGTGTTTATTATTATTATTTGAAATATAGTTTATTTATTTTTAAAATTTTAACTTATTTAATTTTTATAAAAAAAATTATTTAATTTTTATATAAAAAATAAAGTTATAAAATTAAAATTAAAATTAAATTAAACTAAAAAATAATAGAAAATTTGAACCAAACTAAATGAATATTCTATCAATAATAAAATAAGAAAGGAAAAAAAAGACTTAAAGCATAAACAATTTAAGAACATATAGCAAAGAAATAGACGTACGAATTGACGTGCTTTTTGAAACGTTTTCTTAAAAAAAAAAATGACACATGTGACATTAAATGACACAAAAAGTTTTAACCATACGTTCATGAAGGAATACACAAGTCCATGATATAAAGTTTCCCTATACATTAGCTTTTTCCTCAAATAAAAGTTATGTTTTTTAAATTTTTGTTTATAGTACCGTTTTTGTTCACTGAATTTCATCCAATGTGGATTGTAGACTCAAGAACTACGAACCATGTAGTTAGAGATATGAATGAATTTGTGGAATTTCATCAAATTTCAAAAGGAACAAAGTGAATTTATGTAGAAAATAATGCAATAGCTAAAGTAAAAGGCATTAGCGCGTGCAAATTGGATTTGCAAGAGGGTCAGATCTTATACCGGCATGATGTCCTTTATGCTCTGGACATTCGACGAAATTTGATCTCTGTTGTTGTTTTATTAAAACTTAGATATAGTTTATATTTTTATGGTGATTGTGTAAGGATTTCTAATGGCACTACGTATTACGGGTGTGGTTATATTGTGGATGGTTTTGTGGTATTGAACACTAATAATTATAATAATAATCGTAATGTTTGTTTTTCCTTGTTTACTGAATCTAACAATAATGATGTGGATGTTTATTTATGGCAGGCTAGATCAGGACATATTGGGCAAGATAGAATGAATAAACTAGCATGTGATGGTTTATTAGACTCAAATACAACATTTATATTACCCACTTATGAATTTTGCCTATAAGGAAAAACAATAAGAAAATCGTTTGGTAAAGGCACAAAAGCTTATTTTCCTTTACAACTTATACACTCTAATATTTATGGACCAATGAATGTAAAAGCAAGACATGAAACCTCATACTTTATTACTTTTATTGATGATTGCACTCAATATGGTCACGTTTATTTGATCTCCCACAAATTTGAAGCATTAGATTGCTTTAAAAGATATTTAAATGAGGTTGAGAATGAACTAGATAGAAAAGTGCAAACTTTAAAGATTGATCAAGGTAGGGAATATCTATCTGACCAATTCAATGAATTATGTAAAAAAAAAAAGGGTATTATAAGGTAACTAACAACTCCTAGAACTCCACAACAAAATGGAGTTGTTGAGTGAATGAATAGAACCTTTGTGGAAATGGTTAAGCTTATGATGACTCGAGCTAATCTCCCAGTACAATATTGGGGTAATGCTTTATTAATTGCAATTTATGTACTTAACCATGTACCTTCAAAATTAGTTTCCTCAACACCTTATGAGTTATGGACAAACGGAAAATCAAATTGGAATGAATTGCATCCAGGGGATCTACAATATACATTCTTAATTCTTCCCACAAATTTGGTAAATTAGGATCAAAAGGGAAGAAATTTATCTTTATAAGATACTCTGAAAACTCAAAAGGTTATGTATTTATTAGTGAGGATTCTGATGGAAGGATTACAAAAATTGAGTCCTAAGATGCCACTTTTCTTAAAAATCATTTTCCTACAAAGGACAATATTAATAAGGACTATCATCTATATGAAATGGAGGAAGAAAGAGAAAATGATATAATTTAACAATGAATTGACCCTTAAGAAGAGGTACCTAACTGTGTTTTTGACAATGGGAGCACACCAGAGTTACTTCACTCATCTCAATTGAGTGGGAGAGTTGAGGATGAGTTTGAGTCAATTTCAGTTGATAAATAATCCACAATTACAAAGGAGTGTACGTTCTAAAACTCCTAAAAGGCATTTTCCAATAGAAAATGAGGCTTATATTGTCACATAAAAAATCAAACACGATTAAAGAGACTCTTAAATGCCATGCAAAAGAAAAGTGGAAAGTTGTATTGGAAGAAGAAATGGAATCTATGAGAGTCAATCAAGTTTAGAATTTGGTTGACCTACCACCAAGATGTAAAGCAATAGGAAAAAAAAATGGATTCTTAAAATAAAACATAAGCGAAGGGTTCCATTGATAGATACAAAGTTCACCTAGTGGTAAAAAGCTATATTTAACAAAAAGGTATAGACTATAAGGAAACTTTTTCACTTGTTATTAGATTTTTCTCTATTCACCTAATTGTAGCTATTGTTGCACATTTAGATTTAGAATTACATCAAATGGATGTGAAAACAACTTTTCTTAATGAAGAGCTAGATGAAGAAATCTACATGGAATTGTAGGTTTTATTATTAAAGGCCAAGAATGTAAAGTCTGCAAGCTTCAAAGATCTATATATGGCCTAAAGCAATCATTCATACAGTGGTATCTCAGGTTTTACAAAGTCATTTTGACATATGACTTTAAAATGATTGACAAAGACCACTGCGTTTATGTTAAAAGGTCAAATGACAAATCTGTAATTCTATCTCTTTATGTCGATGACATTTTGATAGCTGGAAATAAAAAGGAGTATGCGTTGGATATCAAAAGATGGTTATTTACACATTTTGATATGAAAGATATGGGTCAGGCTGACAATATATTGGAAGTTAAAATGAAAAGAGATCACTCGAAGAAACCTTTAGCTTTATCACAAGAGAATTATATCCAAAAGATTTTGGAACATTTCCATATGAATAATTGCAAGCCTATGGATACTCTTGTGTCAAAGGATGAGGTTTTAAGTCTTAATATGTGCAATGTTATCAAAATCGCGAGTTGATTTGTATGGTTTTACGATTTTACGAGTCAAATTCATGTGAACAATTTAACTCGTATATAAAATTGAATTTGTGGTAAAATCGGGTGAAATCGAGTGTTGACTCGATAAACTAGGTAAAATCGTGTGAAATAGAGTTTTGACTCGTTATTTGTTATTTTTTATTTTTTTATCTAATTTTCTATCTCTATTTTTATATTATTTCTCCTCTATTTTTCTCCCTTTTTTTTTCTTACAATGCTCTATTTTCTCTCATTTTTCTGTTCCTTGTTACTCTATTTTCTGTTGTTAGGACTATACATTAATTGTTAATTGTCAATTGATTAATCCTATATGACTGAAATAGAAATAACTAACTACTACTGTTGGGGATTAAAGTTTTAAGCAAAAAAATGGCTTTTGAGTTATTGATAATATTTGTCATTATCAGTGATAATATTTGTGAAAATACTAATAATCAGTTTTTTTGTGGCAATGAATTTGAAGGTGATGGAGATAAAAATAGCAATGATGTTGATGCTGATGAAGATGAAGGGGTTGATTTGAATAAGAATGTTAATAACTTTTTTTAAATGTTATATTTTATTTAAATGTGTAATAGATTTGAACTAATTTCTTTAGGTATTTTAATGTTATGATATGAGATATGAACTTGAATTTCTTTATGCACATGTTTTCTTATGATTTTCTTAATATAATTATGTGTATTAAATTTAAAAATATCTTATTTATATTTTTATATATGTATAATTATATTTTACATGGTATTTTGTTATATTGTAAAATCTTATGATTTTACGATTTCGATTGTAGGGTAAAAAAACGAGTTTGACAACTTTGAATATGTGTCCTAAAAATCCACACAAAAGGAAAATGTCTATTATATCATATGCTAATGGTGTAGAAAGTCTTATGTATGTCATGATGTGCACTCACCTGACATATGTTTTGCTTTTTGGCTAGCTAGTTGATATTAATCAAATCCTGAATGAGAACATTGGAAAGCTATAAACAGGATTTTAAGATATCTCAAACAAACAATGGATTGTTGTTTGAGTTGTCAAGGGTCAAAATTGCATCTAATTAGATATTCAGATGTTGATTGGGGAGGAGACATTGATCAACACAAATTCACATCTGGTTATGCTTTTCTACTCAATAAAGGTGATATTTCTCAGAGTAGGAAGAAGTAAACTGGCATAACCTTATCAACTATGAAAGCTGAATTTATTACACGTTCAGCTGTTGTGCAAGAAGCAGTTTGGCTAAGGAGATTTTTTGAAAGTTTGGATTTTCAACATGATTGTGAAGGAGTCATTACAATCTATTGTGATAATAAAGCAACAATTGCTCTCACTAAGATCCCAAACATCATAGTAGAACCAAACATGGTAATACCAAGTACAATTTTGCTAAAGACATTATTGCCAAATGGGAAGTAATTGTACGATATATTTTTACACACCAAATGGTGATTAATCCTCTTACTAAGCCAATACTAAGAGATGTTTTTCTTACCCATATAAATTCTCTTAGATTTCGTAGAATTTAGATAATTTATTATCAAATATTATAGAGCTTATATTTGAATAAATGTGAATCGTTATTTTGTTCTTGAATATTCTATTTTCATGGTTGATGATACATACACATCACACCCTTGATTGATTGAAGATGTCACATAGGTTTAAGATTGAATCACTCACATGAGTAATCACCTCTAGCACCGAGTTAGTAAGAAGACATGAGGCGTTATGCTAGGATTGTCGTCTGAAAAGAAAATGAGATGAGGTTGAATTAATAACATGTGTAAACAATATGTGAATTCTCAGTTTATAAACCTACTAAGAAAAGAAACTTAGAGAATTCGAAGTTAAGCGTTAAGTAGCGACTGAACTTAGATCTGTACAGTATTTTATCAGACATCCAAAGAAACAGAAATAACTGTAGCACATGATTCATACCATGTGTGCTTGTACAACCAACGAGGTAGTGAGAGAATAAATCTTTGCTTCTCCATAGTGTGAGACCTTAAGGATACAATTTTATTCTTATAAAAGTACCCTTATACTTCTTTATTGATATTTTATATTTTATATTTAGTGTTTTGCTATCTTAGCATGTTGTCTATAGTTATGGATGATTCGACCTATAAAACTTGCCTAGAAAAGTGGCCAAATATAAATTACAAAAGTGAAAAAGAAAGACTTTGTTCAATGTGTTCATTGGCTAGCCCATCTTGTCACTTGATAGAAGGATGACTTGATTATGAATACACAACATTGATATGTATACAATAAGAATAACGAGGGATTAAATGTGTTACAATATTTCAAAAGGACAAGTATAGGGCACGACGAGAATGTTTAATTAACTTTTAACAATTTTGTTTAGGGTTGAAACTTTTATGTCATTCATAACATATGCATAGTAATAAACTCTCAAGTGTAGATTTGCTCGCTGGGTCGCACGACCCATTTATTGGTATGAAAATTTTTTCTTGTTTTTTTTTTATTTAACTACAAAGAAACTTGCAATGGGGTTTATACTCGTCAGGTGCAAGTGAGAGATGTTAGAATTTTCGGAGTAGGTCGCCTATGACGAGTTGACCCGAACCATTTCGTAATTTTATTTTAAATAAATTAATATGTTTTTGGTACTCATCCAAATATTGGTAACTACCAAGTAGTTGCCAACACTAGGATAACTATTTATATTTTTATGTTAAACGAAAAGACAACAATAGATTCAAATTACTCTCTCATGGTTGCAAAAATAAATACTCCTAGAAAACTCTCTCAAACAAAATTATAGTATTTGAATTGTGAATTAAAGTGTCCTAATAATTTGCATTGGACTTAATAACTAAACAAGATAACTTGTGGTTACATCATAAAATGTAAGTCTCCTTGCTTGTTTTTCTATTCAATCATTATGATTCTACAAGTACTATAAAAAAAAACCAATATTTCTAGGCTGTAAGTGTTGTTAGTTCCCTTCACCAAATACTGAAAAGAAGCAATAACTTGACATATCCCTTTGTATAGCAATTAGGTTGTATGTAACATATCATTATAAATCATCTCTATGGAGTTTCCAATAATGGCTAATAGACAGTCAAATTAAGTTAGCAGCAAACTAGCCAAGTCATGCGAGGATTAAATTAAATGAAAACGAGAGTTACCGCAATTTCTAGGAAACACAGAGCATTAAATAGTGACCACTTCAAATGCAGACGGCCTGAAGTGGGTTTTCGCCATATTTCCGCTGGAACATGTTTCTTGGACCTTGTGGTGTAATTTGCTGATCTTCGAGTATTTATAGGGCATGCGTACTGTCAAATGTTGCGTCAGTTAGTGCATCATCAAGTTAGGTAAAGCAAAAAAAAAAAAAAAGATAAATATATTTTGGTTTAACTCATTTAAAAAAGTTAAAAGATTTAAAAAAAAAAGATAATTATATTTTGATTAAAAAATCTTAAATATTAGCACGCTCATTCAGACGAGTATGGTATAGTAGTAGACACTCTCGACAGGAGAATTTTTTTTTTTTTAAAAAAAAAGAGCTTTGTCTTAAGTAAGTCGTAAATTTAATTTTGAATTTAAATGGACCGATTAAAAGAGTTCATGGGGCAATTCGATATTTAAGCCTTAATAACAATGATTTGAAAAAAAGAAAAAAAGACAACGCATGTTGCAGGTCGGCCCCATTGCCACAGGACACGACCAATTTCGTACGTGGACCTCCACTCACTAAACAAACGTGGAAGCCGTGCTTTGATTTTTTTTAAAGTGTTAAATATTTTTTATATATTATATTATTTTATGACCTATACATAATATAATATTTTTTTAGATATATTTCGAATTCAATATTTATTATATTTAAAATATATTATCATAATAATAAAAATTTTAAAAAATATAATATAAAGAAAAACATTTAGCATTCTTTTTGTATCTTTTTTTTTTTCTATATCACCAACAAAATTAGTCATAAGATTTTCACTTCGATGGTTTTCGCAAATACTAAAATTTGATAATTACAAGTATTAACTTCTAAATTTTTAAAAATTTCATGGATCTAAAGGGAAGACCTCTGTATAAACAGAAAATTCACCGGTAATTGATTGAGAGGGACATTCCGATATTTAAACGGAGTGTTTATTTGTAGGAGTCTAATCCGAGGCGGTAGTTGTTACGTTACGAGCTTCTATTCATATAGCACTTTGAATTGAGGAAGGAAGGAAGGAAGGAACGAGGGAGAGCAACCTACTAAGAGACGGATAAGGATGCGCACAAGTGCTGTCGCCACGTACGCAATTTGGTTTTTATTCGAATTAGGATTGTAAGTGATGCCGTCTGGGACAATCTGTCCTTTTGTTATGTTGCCTTCAAAATTATATTGTCCTCTTTGGATGGGATTCATTCGAAAAAAACACGGGTTGGCAGTACGTGCAAGGAAACATAAATTATTCGTTTCCGATTTGTGTTCTTCCTTCTCTTTCAACAAACATTTATTTCATTTAAATATTTTTTTTTCATTTTGAGTAAATTTTCATATTATTTATTGTAAGTACGGATTTTAATAAAATTATAATTGTATAATTTTTAAATTTATATTTTTTTAATGTATCATTTAATAATTTATTTTATATATTTAATTTTATTATATGTCAATTATCTATCAGATTAATTAAATAATAGACATTAGAATTG
This sequence comes from Omphalea diandra, assembly GCA_949677035.1. NCBI lineage: Eukaryota > Viridiplantae > Streptophyta > Magnoliopsida > Malpighiales > Euphorbiaceae > Omphalea > Omphalea diandra. The sequence goes on along the minus strand of CATIWR010165616.1, from coordinate 22,161 downwards.
CTCATTCTAATTCTGATTCCAAAATATTTTTTTTTAAACTAAATGATTTTTATTTTTTAGTTGCTAAAATTTTCTAAACAAAAAATTATAAAATAATTTTCTTAATTTTCCAAAATAATTCTAAAAAAGTTAGAAAACATATTCTGTTGTTTTCTCTGTCCGTACTTAAGGTCATGCAAGTTGGTCCATAAAGGAAAAATATATGCAAGTTGGAAAAAATGGACTTCTCCACTTCCTTTTTTTCTTTTTTTTTTAGATGGAAGAGATCAAATATGAAATAAGATTACCAAAATATATATATAAAATAATTAAAGTTTATAATCTATAACAAATTATATTAACACCAAATACATTAAATCGGAACGGCAAAACGATAATTTTTTTATAGAAATATAATTATGTTGATAAAATATTGAATTTTATATAATTCATAACAAATTATATTGACATCAAATAGTTGAATATGATCTACAAAGTAATGAAATTCTTTTGTAGAAATATAAATATGTTGATAGATAATTGAATTTTTCATAACAACAAGAAATACGCTTCACCCGGTGGTTATACTAAGCCACAACTCAATATTTTTATTTTCAAATAAATTCAATTGAATTACTATAAAAGAACTGGTCAATTATTTCAAAATTATTATAAATTAATCACATGAAGGGAAAATAATAACTTTCATATAAAAAGAAATAAAATTTCACAAAGAAAAAACTAAAAATTTTCATAAAAATTTAAAAAATAAAGAAAAAAATTATAGAATAAATATAAATTTATATTTATTGAGATGAAAATAGATATATTATCAAAAAAAATAATGAAATTATGATTTACTCTCCGCGATTTAACTAATGGTAGCATAAGAAGATGAAAAAAAAAAAATTGAAGGAAAAAAGAGAAGATGGCCATAATTTTTAAGATGCAAATTAAATTTTCTCCACTTCCTTTCGTAATCATTGCCCGGAGTGCTGAATTCAAGTCCCGACAACAATATTGATTTTTTTTCTTTCTTATTTGTTGTTTCTGTAACCTATCACCATGCTTATCATCACTTTCAAAGTGCAGGTTGTCCACCCAGTGATGCTTATCACTTTATGTAGATATAGACAACATAAATAATCATTTTTTCAAATTTAAGTTTACCCCAAATTAAAAGCTTATCATTAGTTAACATATAAAATTTAAGTTGATTCCGAACTATTATTGATTGTCTTTTTCTTTCTAATTTTAAGTTACAACTAGCTTGTATATGCCACGCAACGTATCAATTGCTTTTACATAAATATCATTTTTAGAATCATTTAGATTCTCAAACGAGTCAGAAAACAAGTCTATTAGTACCAACAGCATCCTCATGGCAAAAAACAACCCTAGCTTGGTCGAAATTTTCAGATGGATCAAAGCTACAATCTAGGATTGACAGGCGAAGTTGCCTAACAACTTCTTCCAATATATTCTTTGTAGGATATCTAATTTCGAAAACTTGGCTACCATTACCATACCTATAGAAAAATTTAAAACATATAGCTTTCAAACAGGAAATAAAAAACAAACTTTATGGGTAATTATACAACTATGAGAACATAAGCAATCATCGATCAAAAGTGTCGAAAGCCATTACTTGGCTAACCAAAGTGTTTCACCAAGATTTTTTCAAACTATAACAGTCATGTTGTCCGCGGAATTCTTGACTGGCTGAATTATAGCTGTTTTTTTTTTTTTTTTACTCAAGCAGAGTTTATATATATATATATATTTACTTGTTTGAGCAGTTGACAGTCTTTAGTTGGGTTTCTGCCGCAGAATGTCATATGCAGGATAAAATAATTCCATTCTGCAAGGAGGGGCTGTTAGAAAAGGTTTTTTTAAAAAATTGTCTACCATGGTGTGTAGAGAATGGGCAGATAAGTTAAATGTGAGGAAAGGAGCCTGATTTATTTTTTTAATTGCGTCAGGGAAACAGCAAAAAAAAGTTCAATAGTAATATATTTTTGAAAAAAGAGGAAGGATAGTACTTAGACACGCACGCAAATACAGTATTAATAACAAACTCTAAGGATCTAATGAGATAGAATTTCAAATGAATTTTCAATAAGATCAAACATATGAAATGCGAATTTACAAATAAATTTCATAAAAAATGATGGATTCATTTATAATAAAGACAGTATTAGTCTCATTTGCAAAAAAGGGTTTGGTCTACCATTAGCTTTGAAGCTTCCGATCCTTTTCAGATTGGTTGTTATGCAAGAATTTTGGAACGGACAATTTTGAGGCCTGACAGCATGGGCTCTGTGGCACTCTTTTCATCTCCTGATCTTCCAAGACAAATGAGCCCAAGAGGCCCAAGTAATTGAGATTGCCATGCACACTTTGAGTTTCCTTGTCTGGAAACTAGAGTGCGTTGAGAACGCAACCAACCACTGGTCTCCTCATTTTAAGTTAAATGTTGACGCAGGTGTGATTGGTGGCAAAGGTAAATAGTTTTGGTTTTGTTATCAGGGACTGCAACGAGAAAGTAAGGTTGACAGGTTGTCGATTCAACACAGAAGAAGTTTCTGTTGAAATTAAGGGAAGCATCCTCAATGCTGTATGGTCTCCAGGGCTCAAAATCGATTGAAATTGGATTTAGTGGTTAAAATATATATATATATTTTTTATTTTTATATATTATTTTGCTCTTTTTTTTTTTGGCATGTCGCGGGCGGACAGGATTTTAAGCAATGATTCTATGATTCACCACATTTGGTGGAGTTTGAATTTGGAGTTTTAGAATCTCGAGCATCACCTTGTAGCCACATAGTTAGGGATCAGTTGTTATATTATTGGTACTCAATTATTTTAGTTAATGATTAAGGCTCTTTTGTTTCACAGAAAATATTTTTCTCCTATTTTTCTCTATTTGGTATCTCTTCAAAAATTAGTCTATGAAAAATATTTTTTTAATAAAAAAAAACAAAGTTATTTTTTTAAAAAATGACTACTCATTTTGAAAATGAAAAATTATTTTCTAAATTTTAACAAACTAATTCAAATGAAAAATAAATTATACAAACATATATATTTCTTATTATTAGTCATTTTTTATTATCGACATCCATTACCGATAATTTTTCTGAAAAATAATTAAATTTTATTTTTAATATATTTTTCTCATATTAAAAAATAAATAGTATAAATATAAAATATTTAAAATTTATTACAATCTTATAAATCTAAAGAAAATTAATATTTTTTATAATGTATTCTAAACTCCAAAAAATATGTTACTCAAAAACAAATTTTTTACAAAAAATATTTATCTTAAATAAGTTATTTTCTATAAAACAACTGGAGCCTAAGATTATAAAAAAAAACATAATTGGAAAAAAATACATAGCGGAAGTGTATTATGAAGTTTTTTAACAGTGAAACGCAGTCGTTTAGGTAAGGGTGTAAATTAATTAAAAAAAAAAAAAAAGCTTTAGCTCTGTGCCCCGACTCACCAACTGACCATTTCCTTCTCCAGTGTCCAGTGCCCCGACTCATCAATTAATGGATGCTTTTTGCTGAGTTGGTTATAATGATTTTACTACTTTCTATTTTCTTAAATGTTTCCTTTTTCAATTCATGGTTCTAACTCCTTGTTTCTGTTGTAATCATGAATTTATTATATGTTATTGCAGAGAAAGAACATGATTAATAGATAAAATGAGAAAGGAAGAGAAACAGGAATTAGCAGCTACAATTTTTTGAAGGTAAATGCTCACCCACCATTCATTTTCAATTTTAAGCTTTTTAAACACCACCCCTGGTAATGTCCTTTTCATGCACATTTTGTACACACACACACAGGGTACCTCCTCTTCCTGATCTGTCGGTCATATCTTCGCATATATGTCGATTCTCTTTTCTTCCTCTTCTTTTTGTTCTGCTGCCTCCTCATGTTTGTGTTTTGCTGGCTGCCTTTATAAATTGCCCTCCAACTGTATTTCTACTTGGCGACACAAAGCGGAGCACAACATGGCTGCTTTTTTACAGCTTTGATACTTTTGTATAATTGCTATATGAGACATTCAACCTTTCTTGAAAACGTGGATAGGGAGGAGACCTCTCATGTAGAAGAACCAAAAAGAAAAATAACTTTTTGTTGAATAACCTGGTGCCCGACAAAGTGCAGGAGTAGAGTTCTGGGCAAGCAACAAGCATTTGAATAACACAGTTCACGAAGAAATTACTTATGTACATTTTTTTTATTTCTTTTGTCGTATCTATTTCATTTTACTTGAGTTTTGTTAAATGTAACTTTCTATTAATTCTATTCCTCATCTGCTTGCTATGGGGTTCACCAATTCCTAACCTTCCCGTGTTCTAAATGATTCAGAATATATCAAGATGATTCAGTAACCTATATGAATTACTCTGATGTAGAACAACTTGTATGTTACATTAGTAATACAGAAAAGAGGTAGGAAAGATAGGAATATCAGTGGAATTTAGAGAGAAAAATCAGGAAGAGGAAGGATGAGAAAGAATGACCTATTATATCAGATTGATGTAGAACAGCTGATTATATGGTAGACCAGCAACACAGAAGAAAAAGGGAGAAGTGATCAGGAGTGGCAGTGTTATTTTAGAAGGGAAAAGATAAGAAATAAGAATTATGAATGTGTATGATGAGATGGAAATCCTGACAGTTATCGATTCCAAAACTTAGTCTATGTTCCAAATAGCTAAGGAGGCCCATATATATTAGACACTAAATAAAAGTCCCAAACAAGGATAAATAAAAAAAAAAAAAAAGACTACAACTAAAATAAAATAGATCCTACCTCAAAGACAAGTCTCTATTACAATCCATATCAGAACACGGCCTATGTTTTCACCATTGTCTCCATTATATATCCGTTACAAACCTAAGCTTTCATCTTTTCGTGTAGCTTGTTTGACGGATGCAAATTATTTAATGCAGAGATTAATTTTGTCATGGAGAGCTCTGATGAGGAGAAAGATGGAGTTTTTGGAAATTACATGCCAAAAGAAGTTTAGCTAATGGTACCAAATTTGTTGATGAAGTACTAAGTGGTCCAAGTGACCGCTGTCCGGAAAATTTTCGCATGGATAAACAGGTATTCTATAACTTATGTGATATTCTGCAACCCAAGGGCTTATTGCGCCACACAAATAGAATCAAGATTGAAGAGCAAATAGCCATATTCCTGTTCATTATTGGCCATAATATACGCACTCGAGCTGTCCCAGAGTTATTCCGGTATTCAGGAGAAACAATTAGTCGTCATTTCAACAACGTTTGAATGCTATTATGGCAATTTCATTAGATTTCTTTCAGCCGCCAGGATCTGATGTTCCACCAGAAATCTTGGCAGATCCTAGATTTTGTCCATTTTTTAAGGTAATGCATACTGTAATTTGAATTTGATATTTTCCTTGAAGGTCACCTGTATCTCATTTGAAAGCTTTTACGACTAGGATTGTGTTGGAGCAGTTGATGGGATACACATTCCTGTTATGGTGGGTGTGGATGAACAAGGGCCCTTTCGTAACAAGAATGGATTACTTTCCCAAAATGTTCTAGCGGCTTGTTCATTTGATCTGAAATTCCATTATGTCCTAGCTGGCTGGGAAGGCTCAGCATCAGATTTGCGAGTTCTAAACTCAGCTCTTACAAGGCGTAACAAGTTGCAGATTCCTGAAGGTATTGTACATGCATTTACATCACAACTTGAAGGTTCTGCCACCAATTAAAAATCAACTTATACTTGTAGCATTTGGGACGTTTAATTTTAATATGTGTCCCTCTTATTCTCTTGCATGTGTTATGTTCTCTTTGACTCTTTAAGTCTGAGTTATACTGCTGTTGCGGCTGAATTTTTTTTTATGGTGCAGGTAAGTACTACCTTGTAGACAGCAAATATGTAAATATGCCCGGCTTCATAGCCCCATATAACAGGGTTCCTCATCACTCAAATGAGTTTTCCAGTGCTTATCATTCTCAGGAACCCAGAGAACTCTTCAATCAAAGACACTCAATGTTGAGAAATGCCACTAACCGTATCTTTGGGGCTCTGAAGGCACGCTTCCCCATATTGATGTCAGCTCCTCCGTACCCTTTACAAACACAGGTTAAGATGGTTGTGGCAGCATGGGCAGTACACAATTACATCAGCAGGGAGAAGCCTGATGATTTGATTTTTAGAATGTACGAGCAGGATAATATAATAGAAATGGAAGAATCATTGCCCCCATTAGAGGTGGAACAGTCAATGGTACAATTGGGGAACCAAGCTCTGGATATTGCTTTTGAGACTGAACAGCTTGAATTTAGTGCACAGTTGCGGGACTCAATTGCAAGTAATATGTGGGATGACTATATCCATTATCTATCAGCAATGTAGATGGATTCAACTTGGTTTCAGTTACAGCATAACATTGGGATTCTTTTCAAAATCATTAGCCATAGAAAATTTTTGTGAATTTGATCTTGATCATGGTGTATATCTGCACTTTTCCTAGCTTGTCCATAACAACGAAATATATTGGTAGATCATAATTTTATAAGTGGTTGCTGTATACAAGAATTTCTAAGCAATAGTGTGGCATGGTTACATTCAGTATCCCACACTATATATAAATATTTAGATGGGGAAAATATTCGAATGGGTAAAGAATTTCTTTAAATTCTATTAGTTTGCGTTTTAGTCTACCAGACTTAGTGAGGTGATATGTTTAGCATCATGTTTGTTTTATCTACAAAAAAAGATTCATTTATTTGTTTGGTTTCTTAGTCAACGAACCAGAGCCAATTCTTTATGATTTAACTTGGTTCAGTTTAAATTGATTCAGTCTAATTTGATCTATAGTTCTCTAAATAAAAATTATTAAAATAGAAAAACCAAATTAATAAACCACTGTTCAATTAATAACAAAAGCTTTTAGACCTTGTGAGAAATTTCAAATGAAGGACTTTATAAAATTAAATTAATAGATTTAATTGAACTTTATTGTTTGACAAGACAAAGAGGATACAAAATATATCGATTTAAAAAATTTCACCTTACAAGATTCCTCATATTTAAAGATTTTAAAATTGCATGTAGGATGTGAAATTTTCTAAAATTTATTAAATTTCTTAGTTATATGCTTTAAGTCAATGCTTGTAATGGATATTTCCTTAATAATGTTATGGTTGTAATTTTATTAAATATCTCTTTTAATTACGACTAAATGATAAATTTCATAAATAATTAATTCTACCTAATGTTATCATGTATATGACTTAATTGTAAAATCTTTAGGTATAAAAAATTATATTTCAAATTGTTCTTAGTCGATTATTATCGTTGGGATAATAATAAATGAAAACTAATATGTATTTTGATTGATAACTATATTTTACTAATCATGAACATATGATATTAAATCAAATATATAAATATATGTTTAAAAAATATTGTATTAGACTGACTTGTTATGTGAACACTACACGAATTAATAGTCATAAGTGTTTTTCATGTAATAGTATTAATTTAATCCTCTAACCTAAAATCACTATAAATTTCAATATGATAAACTTAATGTTTTGATCTAGTCCAACATTATCTTTAACCTGATGATGATACAAACTAATATTGGATATAAAGTAAATCATATAAAAGAATATGAGTTATTGACAAGGAACTTATCCCTCATATATGTATGAAAAATATATCTCTAGACTCTTTGATAAGTTAGACTGAAAATATTGTATGGTCGTGTGGAAATGAATTGGTAAATATTATCAATATCATTTTATATCGGTTTGCATAGAGATAAAACAAGAATTGAATTATATAAGAATGACATGATACATGTCTTATGTTCAATTGAAATATAATGTGACAAAATGATTATAATATTATTTGTAAAATACGTTAAGTTAGCTTATTGACTTTCACATAATTTATGTAGTCATAATGTCTTATTAGGGGTCACTTATAACTTGTGAAGCATAAATAAGTTTTGAGTCGCTACCAATATTATGTGAATCTACAGGGTGACACGCTTAAAACAAGTCCAGAACGAAATAGTATTTTCTACTATATTCAAATATATATTAAGATAATTAGAAATATTATCCTATTAGATATCTTTATCATTTTAAAGGCTAAAGTAAAATATACAGTTAACATAAAATATACAGTTAACATACATATTTTAATAGTTAAGATATATACATACGTTTTTCGGGTTTTCAAGAGATACAAAACATTAACGTTTTCAAAAAACATTTTTAGATAGAGAAAAACTCCAGTGCTAGCACATTTTCATTTTGGAGAGAGTATGTTTACGTAGATACTTGAATAGGGTGTTTATCAATTTGGTAGCATCTGAATTTAACAATCTACACTTTAAACTTGAGGTTGGGTACTACCCATGTAAACCTTCTTTTTACTTTCCAACAGATTTGTTATCTTTCACACGAATTGGTATGATTCGCATCACTTCCTTTCGATTTAATCGAATCACACGGATTGTTCATAGGATTCTATGAAAAAATAATTTTATTTTTCCATTGCGTTTATTCTACAAATCCCAACAATTTTTATGAATGATGAAATGTTTTAATTTTCTATTCTAAAATTATTCCTATTAAACTATTAATTTTTTATATTCAATTCAAACTGTGAAGTTGTTAAAATTCATAACTTGTGAATTTATAAATTTAAAATTTATAAATTTTGACTAAATTCATAAATTTTAAATCGTTGAACCCAAATATATCTTAATAGCTTTCAATCTAATCATTAAAAGATCAAACAGAACATAAAATATTAAACCAAGTTTCATTAGCTGATTAACTGAAATTATTTAATAACCTATATATACATGAATTTAGAGGATACTACAATACTATATAAATATATAATGTACATAGTTAGATATCTCCTTTAGGCCTCTTTTGAATTGCATTATCAAAATCAACTTGTATTTTGATTTCTCAATGCATTTGACAATGATCACATAAATTTTGAAGTTGTCATTGAGGATGACAAGGAAACTAGAAGCAAGAATGGGAAAGGCACGAATTTGATAGAAGAAAGTTAGACCAAGTATAGCATTATAGTCATCCATAAAAAAAACAGAAAAATCTAGCATATCGCACCATTCTTCAATCTGGACTAGGATACATTTCACAATACCAAGGACTGGCTTAGTTTCTGAATTTATAGTCTTTATGGTGCCACTTCTTTTAACCAGCTTAAGGCTTAGGCATTTGGCCTTTTCAGGGTTGATGAAGTTGTGAGTCGCATCTGTCCGTAACAATGCGCTTACAGAATTTGCTTCCATATAAGTATCGACAAACAACAATTCTTTCTTCTTGGAAGTGCTTGAAGAGAGGAACTCATGCAAGGCACTATAAGTTATTAGAGCGACCCCATGCCAACATAAGGCGCTTCATTAAGCGCATTTTTATGAAATTTGGCAACAATAACATTGATAGTTCTATGATTGGGATAGTCTTTTACCCAATGCGCTCTATTGCAAATGTAGCATGGCTTGGACAACTTAGAGCTATCATGTTTGCTTCCAATAGATTTGCCATGCTTGGAGCTACCGCTAGAGCCTTTCTATTATCCACCCTCTTTTCGGCTTTGATCTTTCTTTTGGCCTTACTTCTCTCTCCCCACTCTTGCTAGACTGGCCCTTTTTGCCTTTAAATTGAGCAGAATAATTAGTAAGCGACTCGATTATTGTAATGGCATCATCCAAAGTCTTCATTTTGCGTCTTTCGAGCTCTACTCTGGCTCAATCCTTTAGCCTATCCATAAAGCAGAAGAGAGCATCTTTATCAGACAAATCCTCAATCTCCAGTGTAAGAGCAGTGAATCCTTAATATAGTCAGAAATACTACCTGACTGCCTTAGCCTATGCAATTTGTCTCTTACCTCTATATCGATGTTATGGGGCATAAATTATTTCTACAGCTCAGCTTTGAACTGCTCCTAGATATCAATAACACATAGACCCTTCTCTCTCTCGGCATGTTTGCTTCATCACCAGATATAAGCAGGTTCTCATAGGAATGTAGGGGCATTATTGATCCTTAAGGCATCATGGGTAACTTCCATGGCCTCGAAATAATGATCTAGGCTAAAGAAAAATATTCTCCATGACAGTGGCATTGCATGTGCCATTGTACGTGGCTAGCTTTAGATCCTTAAGGATAAGGATAACACCAACAGAAGTACTGGTCGAAATTGAGTTGTCTGTGCACCTGTGAGAGTCCCATTCTTTATGGATTCCATCTATCTTGCCATGCAGTCCGCACAGCTCTTGCTCAACAAAACTCTGTAGCTTTGTGAGTTCTAGGGACAGAGCACATACCTGGCCCCTAAATGTACTGCCTAGCTCTTCGAATATGGCCTTGACAGCCTGTGTAATCTCAGCATTCTCCTCAATCAAATTGTCGAGCTGACTGCCAAGATCACCCACAGTAGCTTTGACATCGGAGAAGTACTGCTTTATACCAGCAACACGAGGCTCAAGTGAGTCACTTGCTGGGGCCTTGGATTTACCATGCTTATGCTGAGCATGTTGCTTCTCTCATCTGCAGGTCTACTGTTGCCGGACTTCAATGGCAAGGTGAGCTTCGTCAATGCAAGGTAAGCTTCGTCAATGGCCATTTCCTTTTAGCTTCCTAAGACATGCAAGAGAACTTAGGACTTAGCCTTTGGTCTAATAGCACTCATCACAAAGCTAGCAATCACAGCGGAGATTGCCTGTATGGCACTTAGCAACTTGGCCTTGCTAGATGCTAAGTCAGTCTTGTAAGAATGTAGGAATGTAAACTAAGAGTAATGGAGCACGAGTTAAGGTTAGTTAATGTTGTGCTTATATTACTTTGTGTGTATATAATAACTTTGAGAGAACATAAGGTGTTTAGAATGCATGTGTAAATGAGGGAATGACCTATTTATAGGGGCTAGCCTCCCAAATGTGTTGCTATAATTGCTTATCATACGTGGCCAGGAGTTAGTCTCCCTGAGTGAAGTAAAAAATTTTAGTCAACTTTCCATTCTAGAGCTTCTTAGGCAAGTAACTTTTGGAGTTCTTCAGAAGGTTATAACACTTGGCCGACTAGCCTTGAATTATAGAGAATCTGACAGGTCTAGCCAATAAATTGGGCAACCTGAGGTTAGTCTGGTCCATATTCATGTCTAGACAAGCCATATATTGGCCCAGCAGCCTGCTCAGGCCTGAATAAAACGTTTTAGCCAATATTATCATAACTTAAACAATACAAATTTCGGTGAGTTTGTTCAGTTCTATATTTAAAAAATTAATTTAAATTTAACTAAATTGATTGATAATTTAATTTTTGATTTTATTGGTATGACATATAAATCCTATCCGAATTTTAAAATATGACGAAATTAAATTTCTTCATATTAATTTCCAAATTATGAAATATAATTAATATTTTTCGAGGAAAAAAAAGAAAAATCTTAGATGCGACGGTCCCACCATGCGGCACGCACCATTAATGAATTTTCGAATTTCAGTACAAAGAATTCTTATCCTTCGCTTTCTCTGTCTTTTCTGCTTCTCTCAAATCCCTTGCTCCGACTCGATACATACAAAAACATTAATTCACTCACTTCCTAGAGTAACAATACTATAGAGATGTCAGATCCAACCAATGGCATGCTTCCGCCACCAGCTTCTCCTACGAACTCCTCCATTTCCTCCTCCGATCTCGATACTGAGGTGCACATCACCCATTTCTTACAATACCCATTATTAATTTCTTCACCTAGTATCTCATTCTTCAATTTTCTTTTCATTTTTGGTTGTTACTTAGCAGTCCACGGGTTCCTTCTTCCATGATAGAAGCACCACATTAGGCACTCTAATGGGCGTCACCTTCACTGCCATTAGTTTCAGACCGCCCTCTCAGCCACGCGAGACCCATGCTGCTGCCCCATCCGCCACCAATCGCAACAGCAGTACCAAGAAGCATAATAGGATAAGAACCCCAGCAGAGCTGCGGCGGCGAAGATGGTGGAGTCTCTGTAAAGACGGCGGAACAAAACCGGCATCATTAGGAGAGTTTTTGGAGGTGGAAAGGAGGTTCGAGGATGCAGCGGGGGAGTTTGAGGGCGTGATGATGGCGCAGCCCAGGAATGGGCGGCTGTTGTTTGCCGACGGGAGGGTTCTGCCTCCGGAGGCTGAGGTTGATGATGGTACATCGACGGCGCGGATTCTTTGTAGATTCCCGGTTTCGCTTACGGGAATCTGTTGTGGCGGGGTAGGATAAATTAACTTTCATATTCGTATTTGTAATTAATTTTATTTTGTGTTCTTTGTGGCTTCGTTATTTATTTTTCATATAAATGAATTGGATTATTTTTGAGTCTTGAATTATTAGTGCAATGTGTTAAAAGAAAATTAAAATTAAATATATATACATATTCATAAATTAACAAGCTGAGAAAAATAAAAAATATATTTATATATACAATTTATATATCTAGATGATGATCTTAGCAACATCTCAAAATTTTATCTTATTATTATTATTATTATTATTATTATTATTATTTAAAATGATTGATTATATTTTATATTCTCTTATTTTATAATATTTATTGTTTTAAAATTATGCATATAAATTAAGAAAATAATTAATTATATTAATTAATATATTTTTAATTTATCTTTAATTAAAACTCTAATGCTGGGTGAAAAATGAAAAGAGAGAAAGTGAGAGGAGTGATAAAAGTAAATTTAAAAAAATTTAATTAATGTTGAAAAAATTAATTAATATTAATGACATATATATTGAAATAAAAACATTTTTTTAAAGTGATAAATATTGTGAAACAGAGTGAGTGCTATGTATAAAAATATGTGAACAAAATGTTAACATAACAAAAAATAATTTAAAAGCATAAAATTCCAAGTTTCATTAATTAGTGAACTGAATTATTTTAATTGAACTAATCTAAAGAATTCGTGGCAAGTATTAGATTTTTTTTTTTTTTTGGGCTCAACGAGAGGTATTAGATTTTTCTTTGGATTTGTGAATTATGGGGTTATATATTACTTTTGATTAAAACCAAACTTTTGGTTGAGGAAAAAAGTAACCTAATAGATTTTATGTTATTTGGGTTAATATATTATTAAATTTTTTATTATGAATTTGAGAATGTTTCGTTAATTAGTAGCTTAAAAATAATAAAAAAAATCGTTAATTAGTAGCATAAAAATAATAATAATAAAAGGTTATGATTATAAATTTAGGTTACAAATTCCATAATTATTATTTTTTATTTGTTTATAACTATAAATTTAGGTTATTGTAAAAACTAAAATAAAATAACTATTTCATATTTTATAATTATTCTTGATTTGATTTACATTTTACATATGAAATGATTATTTTATAAATTACAAATTTTGCAATATAATGTAACATAAAATAAAACATAACTAGACTACATTCAAGGACTTCAAATAAAGTAAAGTTTATCAAGCATTTTTTTTATAATATATATATATATATATATATATATAAGCACATATAGAAAATATAATTTTTAAATCAACTAAAATATCCATAATATAAAAGTTGATTTAACTTTAAAAATTTTTAGTTCATATATTAGCTAAATCTTAAAAAGATTACAATTAAAAATAAATACAAAAAACATGCGGACATAAAAAAACTCAAAAGAAAATTTAATTAATAAATTTATTTTTAAAGTGGAGAAATAGTTAAAGAATAAAGAAATAAAACACGCTTTGAATAAACCAAATAGAATTCAACAATACGATATTTTCCATACATATGGGAAAAGCTATCTATGAGAGACAACATTACTGTTCATTAAAGTAACCACACAAGTGCTTTTAATTTGACATCAACAATCAAGTAAATATATATAATCAATCAATACTTTCCATCATACCAAATTATATGCACTGTGTGGTTTTGTGTTTTTAATTATTTAATAAACTATATTCGTTATTGAAAATTCTGATTATGTAGCTTTTTCCATGTGTTATGCCTGAATTAATCTAATTCATTTATAAGTATTCGTATTTGTATAAATGCATGTGTAAAAAAAAATTCTGATGAAATAAATTTAGAAAAGCAAAGATTCACGTCTAAAAAAAAGTTGAATAATAAGTGTATACTAAGTACATATCCCATTAGGTTTCTTGCTTTCAACAAATTCGTACATACTTTTATTTTTCTTATTATGAGTATTTTCTTCTTCTTCTTTATATATATTATTTTTATATTTTTTTATTAAAGTTAGTATTTTATTGATATATTTTGTATATGGGCATGATTTTTTGAATTTACTGTGATAATTTTGACAAAAAAAAACTTCAATTTTAAAAGATTTGAAGATATTAAAATAATTTAGAGCTACACAGAAAATACAACTTTAAATAAAAATGAAAACACATGCAAATATATGTGTGTATATATATAAACACACTAGTTATTGTAGCTCGTGTGTTGCACATGATATTTTATATTTCTAATTTTTAGATATATTTTATTTATAAAAATAATGTGTAAATTATTGTATATATTTTCTTTAAAACATTGTAATATTCATTAATTAATAGGAATAATATATATTCAAGTTAATAGTCATTAGTTAATTTACATACTTAACACTATTTCAGTCTTCAAATGTATAGTAGCATGAATTTATATAATAAAAATACAACACATTTCATAAATTTTGATAAAGAAAATATATTTATACTATATATAAAAGCGGCTATTTAGAGAAAATTTTTTTGGGCATAAAAGGGTTTATAATCTTTCAAATTGATAATAATAACCTTAAATTATAAATTTTAATTAAATAGATATGCTTTTTTATAAAATTAATTATTATTTTAATTTTATAAATATGTGATTATTTGAAATAACTAAAAAATAGATATTATTTCAATCTTTAAAATTTGTGATTATTTAGAACAAATGAAATAATGAATAAAGATGTTTATATATTTAAGTTAGGGTTACTTTATTTTTAAAATATTTAAGAAGTTAAGATACATATAATCTAAGTTCAAAATTTTTGAAATTAAATAAAAAATTAATTAATAATAAACCTATGATATCTATATTATATATAAAAGTGACTAATTAGAAAAAAAATACTGAATGTAAAAGGGTACCAAACATTTTTAAATTGACAATAATATTCTTAAGTTATAAATAAATTTTAATTGGATGAATATTATTTTTTTATAACATTAATTATTATTTCAGTCTTTGAAATAATTAGAATAATAGATATAATTTCAAACTTTGAAATTTGTGATTATTTAAAATAACCGAAATAATAGATATATATTTTTATATTTTTAAGTTAGTGTTACTTTGTTTTTCAAATATTTAAAAAGATTAAGATAAATATAAATTATGTTTAATTTTTTTAAGTTAAATAAGAAACTAATAAATAACAAATTATACTAAAAATGTGGTTTATAAAAAATTACTTATCTTGTAAAAATAAAATTTATTATACATTAATTTTTTAAATGTATTTATATATATGAATTAAATAAAAAAAACTAATCAATCATAAATATAATTTATGTTTAAAATTTTTTAAAATTAAATAAAAAACTAATAAATCATAAATTATACTGAAAATGTGATTTACAAAAAATTACTTCTCTCATAAAAATAAAATTTATTATATATTAAAAATTTTAAATATATTTATAATTATAAATATTATCTAATATTATTCTAATATTTTAATTATTGTAGTGAATACAAATTAATGATTGGCAAAAAAATAAATTCTTTATTTATAGTATTATTTTATTTAGTTTTTCTATTAATTTTGCATAACTTTTAATTTAATTTTAATTTGGCTTGTCAAAAAAAATAAAGTTTAGCTTTGACTAAAGGGCCAAATAAATCTCTCAATTTATAATGCAGTGACAAATGGGACGAATTGAAATTTTTCGTCAAAATTACCCTCGATCTTGTATTATTTTGTCAAAGTTATTCATGATTTTCTATTATTTTGTCATGAAAATCGAAAATATTAGTTGAATAGCACACTGACTTAGGAATGATGAGTAAGCAAAGAGAGAGCTATCTCTCATCCCCTACCCCACTTTTTTGATGGAGAGAATTTTCCTCCTATCTCCTCCTTCGCAGAGACTCTTTGCCCCACATGAATTCCCTATAAGATAAAATTTTTTATTTTTAAATTATTTTTTAAAAATATAATTTATTAAATTATAAAATAAAAATTTTTATGCTAACAACTAATAAATATATAAAAATATATAATTATACACATAATATATATATAATATAAGAAATACATCTAATACATTTATAAACTTATATAACTATATTTAATTTTTTTAAGTTCCATGAGAATCTATTTCGGGGGTCCTCGTAGAGACTCGCGAGATATGAGTGTAATTTCATCCCCACCCCATAAAAAAAAATGACAAAAATTCTTCACCTTGTCTTAAAAAGAGTTTCGGGATTATTGAGAAATAAATTAAGGAAACATAATAGCCTTTCTAAAAAAAGACTTTTGTGCCTTTCAAAATATTTGTATTTTCTTCTATATTATCACAAATTCACGCAATTTCAAAAAAATGAGTTATCACAAATAACTCCAACAATTGGTTGCAATTAGATGAATGAGAAAAATTATTATTTCACGGAAACATCGTTCTTTTACGTTTTTTAATCAATCAAATTTGATTTAGAAAAAATTTTATTATTGAAATGAAGTTGTGTTTTAAGAATTTAGAGATTTAGGATTTTTTAAGAAGATTTAAGGATTTTGAAATGTGAGTGAAGCTATAATTTTTATTGAAATACAAATGTGTTTCTTAACTATTATGTATTTTTTAATATTTTAATTTTCTCTCTTAATAAATTGATTTTATAACTATTAAATTGTGTTTACATTACATGCATTTTCCTCGGTCAGTATTTTAGACATTTACGACGAAATAATATAATATTAAAGATAATTTTGATGAAAAAGTTCATTTCGCCTTTATTTGTCACTTCGTTATAAATTGATAGACTTGTTTTATATTAAACTTGAAAGACTTATTTAGTCTTTTAATTTTTTAGTTTTCATTATTTTATCTTAAAGTTTTTTTATTTACTTATTAATAAAAAATCATATTTATTTAAAAAATTATTATATTTGTATTTTAAAATTTTTAATTATTTATAACATTATATAAATTAATCTCTTTATTTTTATGAATATAAAATTAAAAATATTAAATAATTATATATTTAATAATTATGTGTAATATAATTTAAATAAAAGTTAGTATGCATAAAAAGACAGGAAGGTTAAACATGAGTTTTGATTACTTTGCAGGGGTACGGGAGTCAGATGACACGCCTTGTGTTTCTACTTTCTAGCGTGTTGGTGGTGATATGATTCCCCCAACAGAGTGATGATTTTACGAGGAAGACATCAATGAAATGAAAGTCTCTCCAACGAAGCATTCAAGCTGGCGCGCTCTACGATGTGGGCTTATCTCATGCTAACACTTCCTGCGAAGTCCGGTTTCTTGCGAGGCTGAGCTCCTCGCAAGGAAGATTTGGTTGGTATTTAAATATAACTAGTTGTAAAATTCAGGCATTCTCTGTAGTATAAAACAAAATTTTATGTAATATAATAATATATTTTAAATAAATTTAATATTTATTTTCATTAAATAAATAATTATTAATTACTATATAGTTCATGTAATACACGAGTTAGTTGAGATTCAGTTCATTTACTGCTTCTTAATTTTAATAATACACTATATAGTGACTAGTTAATTTTAATTTTAGATTTAATTTTAAAAGAATATTTATCATTTATCAAACAGTTTACTTAATAATATAATATTTTTGATAAGTGATAATATAATATATTTTTATGTTATCACGTGACAACGAGGTTAATATTCGTTAGATACAATTAATTTTAATTTTAGATTCATATTTAGATTTGTAATTATCATTTTATTAGTTAACTATTTATTTGTAATAAAAATTTAATATTTTTCAAACTAATTGTTTGACTCATAAGCGATCAAAATTTTTATATAAATTATCTAATTAAAATAATTATTAATAAAAATAAAAAAATATTAGAAAATTATTTTTTTAAAAAATATTTTATAAACAATATATTTTCTGGTGATCGAGCTATAAAAAATATTAATTTTTTTAATTTATAAAATTATAATAAAATTTAAATAATAAATATTTTATATTATATTATTCATTATTTAATATAAAAAATACATTAAAAGTGAAAATTTTTATAAGTTTCATCCATCTCTAGCAATCATCATTGACTGATGGGGGCAAATGATGATTGTTGATAGTCAAATAATTAATGATAATAAATATATGTATTTATATGATTTATTTTTTATTTTGATAATTTATATGCATTAAATAATACATTACATCATAAAAGGTTTAATAATATATACGAAGCTTTTCACCTAAAAATAGTTTAGAAAGTTTAACAATATATAAAGGACTCCATGTAAACATAAATTAGAAAATTTAACAATATGTGGAAGTTAATCATATTTTGTCCTATTTTAACCTTCACCACTAATATAAATATTTAGTTTTGTATATATAAAAAATTAAAAAAATTAAAGAGAAAAATAGTTAATAAAAAATATAAATATAGAAACAATTATACTATTATTAAAATTTATTTACTTGAAAATATCTAATTAGATAATATTTTTTATAAAATAATAAGATATTGTAAATAATAATAAATTTAATTATTATTAAAATATTAATTTCATATTTATTTAATTAATTATATATTTCATAAAAATAACTAATTATTGCGTATGAGTTCCCAATTAGTATATTTCTAATGAACAATGTTAGCCAATATCTCAAATTTTTAAAAAACAATGATTATAATACCAGTAATTAACAATATAAAAGAATGAGTTGAGCAAAACAAAAATATAAGAGATAATATTAAGGGGAAAAAACAGAGAAATATATATGTCACATCAAAGGGGCCTACTTGGAGTTTCAACAATGGTCTCTAGAGCAGGCTTCCATGATCTTTGCTTGTTGTAGCTCTCCACACTGACCGTTGGCTGATCAATACTACATGTTATTGGAGTGTTCACTGATGATGTGAAAATGCAAAACTCGCTAAAGACTGGAAAAATCTTGCCCAAATTGTTAAGCTTGAGCAAAGAAGCTTTGGTAGTCTTGTAAGTGAGATGAGTCATTTCCTCCTCAGTTAGGACAGAGTAAAGCAAGTCCATAGGAAGAAGAAAGTAGAGTTGGCGTCTTCGTAGTTCTTCATTAGCTGATAAAGCTTGAATTCTCTGGCCAACTTTAAGACTGTTCGATTCACATACAAATTGCCCTGGGTTCTCTACCATGAGCTCTGCTGCTTTTACTGGTTTTGCGTAGATTTGAAAGGTACCATCGGGGAGCAAGACCTTTACCACTCCAGTAGAGATGATTGAAGGAGCACAAGAAGTTGCAATATTCCCCATGAGAGAGAGAGAGAGAGGTTGATGATGATGGAGTTCATGGAAATGATGAGCCATTTTATTAAGTTATGAATATATGATGGTAGTTAACAAACAGACAGAAGAAGGGTCTGTGTCTAAGCGTTAGATTAGATGTCTTGACCCTTGATATTTAATTAAATCAAACTGCTGCATTCTTAGGCAAGTAGTTGCGTGGATTTTTTAAAGAAAATTAATTGAGTAATTACCTAATTGCTAAACTCATAATTAGTTGCTACAAAAAAGAAGGATGTTTCTATTTACTTAATCTAAGTATCATCACTCATGGACATTCTACAAAATAGATAGCAGTATCAATATAACAAGTAATTCAACATTAATATACTAATATTATCAAGATTATATGTCTAATTGATAATACACTTGCTTTATAGGAAGCAATGTAGCCTTAAATCCCACTATAACAATTTGATAAGTTAATATTTCTTTAATTTTTTTTTAATTTTGAAAAGATATAAATAATATTGCAAGAATAAATTATATTAACATTACATATAATCCACAAATACCATTTAATATTGATTATATTAAATCTTATACTAACAATACTATCTACTTTAATGATTATTATATTTTAACTCTAATTTTTATAATTAATTTTATGTATAAAATCATATAAATTTTATTATTAAAATTGTACAAGTTTACTTAATTTCAATTTGAATTAAATTTTACTAATTTTTATATTTTTAACTCGTAAAATCATACTAATTTAACTCGCAATTTTAACAACAATTTCTCCTAAAAAAAAAAAAACAATTTCATTGAACTGGTTGAAATTTGTAATTTGTCTGTTTAGATGAGCACATGGGAGAGGCATGGACCAAAGGTTGGTGGGTTTAACACAGGTCACTTCAGGACGCTACCAAACTAATGATTGGATATGGCACCAAACTAGCTAGCTAGTAGTCCTCTCATGTATATCGTTATATGATCTGTTCACCTCACCTAATTCAGATCCTTGTAAATTGTCTATAGATATATATACATATTTATTGATGATTTGTTTATTAATTTATTTGTGTAAAAGAGACGAGCAATCTGCATGTATTCAAGTGGAAGATCCGAGACAAATTAAAGTAAATATAACACAAACAAACCATTCAAATTATGAGATATTGAGGAATATTTGCTCAGAAAATATTGCAGCCTCAAATCTTTATAATGGTATGTCTATGTTTTGTTGTTCGTCTCCAATAGTAAGTATCTAGCAAAATGTCTCATAACTAGAGTGATAGTTTCTGAGTTGATTTAAAAATAATTTGGTTCAATTTAAATTAACTCAATTTAATTTAGAGGTCGACTTCAATTGATTTTATCTTAATTTGATTCATGGATGGTCCTAATTTAAATTATTTAAATAACTAAAATTTATGTAAAAATTAAAATTCTTTTATTAAAAAATCAAAATTAAGAATGGTTTGACTTGAAATTCAAAAAATAACTCATATTTATTTTTCCATATTGATTTAATGGCTTAATTCTCAACTCAAAGTAATTCTATTTGAATTTACTTATAAAAGACATTATTCAAATTCGATCCAATCTAACTTGAACCTATTAGATCTAACTCGCTTATCACCTGTATTCATAACCTATATAATTTGTATAAACTCTTTGCCCTTTCCTTTTTAATGACTTCAAGATCTAAGAATTTTCACACTATTTTTTGTTAATTTTATTATTAGGCTTCGCAACTTCAGTTAGTGATATAATCAGATCTTCACTAAAATTTATCCTAAATTTGTTATTAAATTAAACAGTGATATAAGTTTCTATCGCAGTGTGGGGGAGTATTGGGACTAGACGTGGAGACGCAGATTGAGAATAACTGAATATGAGTAGCCTACAGGGCACAGTTTTTAAGAGGAACTTTTTTACTGTATATATTACAAGCAAATAGTATATGATGCTTTCAAAAAAAAAAAAAAAGTAAATAGTATATGATTTATGTTTAATAAGGAAAGAAATAAAGTAATCATTTGCTCACTTAATTTGTTCATGCTGCGAAAAATATTTTTTATTTTTGATATTTAATGCATTTAAAAAAATTAATCAATAAAATTTTCCTGATCAATAGAAAACTAAGCTAATTTAAAGAAAATGACTTTTTCTTGTGATTTCTGGAAAATAAAATTATCTAAATAAAAAAATAAATTATATAAATACATATATTTACTATTATTAATCATATATAGTTTTATATTTTTTATATTAAATAATAATATTAAAGTTTAAATTTTATGATAATTTATAAATAAAAAAATATTTTTATAATGTATTTTAAACACTAGAATATGCCGTGGCCAAGGCGTCAACATGGTCAATCTGAAGTAACAAGACCTTCACTTGCATTATGCTACTAAATTCACGCTGAGAGATTCTTTATTCTTTTTTTACTCAAACATGAAATAAAGATTTCATAGATAATGAGAATTAATATAACTACAAGTAGAATCTGAATCAAAAGAATTAAAAAGAATACAACAATTACATATATTACAGAAAACTTCATTAATTCTAAAAATTGGTATTTCTCATAAACAATAAAGTGTG